>OX596211.1:10534127-10704162 GCA_951394215.1 Glyphodes perspectalis | reverse complement strand
CCGCCAGCGCGCACGCGCACGCCGCCAGCGCCGAGCGCGACGCCTTGCCGCCGAACGCGCCGCCCACGCGCCCCGCGCTCACGCGAACTCTGCGAACAAATCAATCACAACTCCTGGTCTACTATCCCCAGCGGCCCGGCGGTAGCTACGCAGTAGATATTGCAGTGCTGGATCTAGCTAGGCCTATGTATGTTAAATATTGATAAAGTATTGATTTATTTGCTATAATTAGTTATTGTGTAATTATATAACTTATAGAACTTGCTATGTACGGGGTGGAGGGTCGACAACCTGAGACACAGTAATCTTGTAGTAATATAACAGTTTCTTTTTGCTTGTTACTTAATATTTACCTATGTAATAACAATAAACTTAAAATTCTGAAAATTATTATTATTATATTATAATTTCAGCTGTGCTGGATCCAGCGACATGTTCTGGATCGATGCCGCTGGATTTCAATCCCTTCTATGGATTGGAATGCTGGGTCTAGCAATCTAGCTGGGGTCAGCACGATTTAAGCTTCGAGTCCAGCACATGACGCGGGATCCAGCAGAGCTAAAATCGTACTGCTGGATTGCAATCACTACTACGGACTAGTGGCCACGCGCCGGTACCGGGTTGAGCCGCTGAGTAGCCGCGCGCGTACACACGTCAAGAGTGGACAGTAACAGCTTGCAAAACGAGTACGCTCGGTGAAAGCGTTCGAGCGACGTCACGAGCCTAAACTGTAGCACGCGTACACACTATAACCTCGTTCCTGTATCACGCAAGTTACGGTTACGACTCGCTAATGAGTACCCGGATCTTCAACTGGGTGAGTGGCCGAGCGTTCGTGCACACCGTCTGCCAAGGTGGTCGTGTGGCAGCTGTGCAGCTCTATCGTAAAGTGGTACTGACACTGGTACTTTTGGACTGCATTTACGGTCGAATTTCCTGTGCCGAGGCAACTCTACGTTTCGCACGTCAAGTGAGCGAAAGTCACGCAAATGCGCAAGGGATTTTGATACTTAATATGATCAGGCACGGTCGGATTACATACTTGTTTTGGTCTATCCCCAGTAGGCTAGCAGTGGCCACGTGTATTAGGTCCAGCCACTGGGTGGCCGAGCGCACGTGCACACCGTCTGCCGAGGTGGTCACGTAGCAGCTGTGCGGCTCCATGGTGAAGTGGTACTGGCTCGGCACCGTGAAGCTGCCTTTGATCACGTGCTGAGTGTCGTCGCCCTTTGCTTTGGCGGGAACAGTCACTTCTTGGCGAACCTAGGGCGGAGATAAAGAAGTTAACAAGTATATGACAAATTGACACATGCATATAAGTTGTGGAAGGGATCATTTAGATCTAACGTAAGCCATAAAAGAAAGAGAAGTCTTTGATTTGCAAACTTTTAGTGATATGGGGGGAGAAGTCAAAATGGCGTCAACAAGAAACTCGAATAGAATAGTTCTATTTTACCGTTAATCTAGAAAAAGTACTATTACCTACATTAATGCGAGCAAAACTAGAGAAGAAAGCTAGTAAATATATAGCAACTCACCCTCCTATCTTTATCCGGCGCAACCAACGCTTCCTCAATCGTAAGAACAGGCTTAGCCGCACTCTTCTTGTAAGTCACTTTGACCAGCTCGGCAGCTTGTAATGCCAAGACGCTAGTGACCGCGGCGACCAGAGCCACGGGCTGGCCGTAGTATAATATCGTCTTGCTAGCTAAGACCTCCTCTTCAAACTTCATCCAGGGTACGTTGAGAGGAGTGAACGTATTCTTGCCTGGAATGTCTTTGGCTGTGAAGAAGCCGACTACGCCTGGTAGTTTCTGAAATAACGGTTGCCCGATAAGAGTAGAAAGAGTAATCTATATGAATGAATTGCACATTTCGACGTTCGACGCATTTATATAGCGCTTAAACAGAAAAAAGTTTGGCTTCGGCTGCGCTCTCCATAGCTACAGCGCTCTTAGTATCCGGCGCCCATCGCGTTACACGCCCTGGCATATTATGTACTATAATGACTGACTCGATGGCGCATTTGGTAGTTACCCTGCCCTATGCGCCAAGAGTTGTGGTTTCGATCCCCACCCAGGACAAACATTCGTGTGATGAATACTTGTGTTTGTTCTGTGTCTGGGTCGTAATATCTAATATTTAAGTATATACGTATTTGTAATAACACTGTTGAATCTGATATCCGTAACACAAATGCTTAAGCTACTTAGCTCGAAGTCAGATCAATGAATGTGATATTGTGGGATATTTATTATGACGCCATGTATACTATATACATAGTAATGGTTTAAACAAAATTATTTTGTGTACAATAAATTTTTAGCACGAAGGGTGACTCTAACTATTGGTTAAATGTCACTTTATACTACTTCACAGTTTGACCACTATGTATATTCATTGATAAGCTAATGGTAGCTTATCAATCAATTTACATAATGAATTAAGTTTTAATGAATCCTGTACAAAACTTACCAACGCTTCGCCAGCGTCGAAGCTCACGATCTCTCCCAAGCAGATTGTGGACAAGACGAAAGCTACATGAACTTCTCTGGCGGACGAGTTCACGTCACACGCGTACTTCACTTCGCCGGAACACTGCAAATGACGCCAGCGAATGTACATGAATATTAGAAATAGAAATAGAAATAGAAATATCTTTATTCATGTAGGCTCCACAAAAGCACTTATGAATAGTCATAATAATACAAAATAAATATTCTACCGCCAGGTTCGGAACGTTGATTCTACCGAGAAGAACCGGCAAGAAACTCGGTAGTTACTCTTTTAAATCGCCATGTATACAATAACAATGCTACTTTATATCTACTTCTACAAATTTATATAATTCAAATATAATGAATGTAATACATTACAATAGGAGGGTAGACCATGCAAGAATTAGAGCGCAGACTGCAGATTCCTGTCATTGAAAAAGTCTTCAATTCTATAATAGCCCTTTTTCATGAAAAATGTTTTCATATGTGATTTGAATTTATGAACGGGCATTTGAATTACCTTATCTGGTAACTTATTAAATAACTTAATGCTAAGCCCCACAAAAGAATTATTGACTAGCATAATAATACATGGTAGGTAAATTTTAGGGTATGGCAAAGTTTTTATTCACTATACATACATCATCTTCCTAGCGTTATGTCCCGTGTTTAGACGGGGTCCGCTTCGACCATGATCCAGGATTTAGCGAGTCTGGTAATTACATTGAAGCGACTGCCAATCTGACCTTCATAACCCTAAGATAGGGAAACCAGACAATTTTTGGATCATGGTTACAAATCCAAGTTGTTTGAATTTGCAGGTTTCATCACGATGTTTCCCTCACCGCCGAGATAGTGGTATAAATACGTACATAGATTTGAAAAATGCAGAGGTACGTGCCGGGTTTGAACCCGCACTCCTCGGTTAAGAGGCGCGTGTCCTTACCATTGAACTACCACCGCTCTTCACTATACATACGATGATGGTAATATATGATGATGGTACCGCCCAACAATACTTTACATAATTTCTTTACATACAAGTATCAAGTGTTTAAGTTTATCTGAAAGGGTCTGGGTGGTTAAGGCACCTTCGTTGAATTTGGCATTATGGAGTAAGATAGGCATATGAACACGTATTTTTTTTATTTATCAAACAAACATTCACACACTTTCGTAAAAATTTTACTTAATAGTGGTGTCGCAAGCCCCCACTCCAAAACTTTGATGCTCTTTATCTTTGTGTTTTTTTGTTAATTTGGTAAAGCGATATTTGTCTAGTATTTTTGTATAATCTAACTGACGAACTAAATTGAATTATACTATAGTATAATCGGAGGCCGACTTAGCAGGGGATATAACTGGAGGACGATGCTGAGGAGGTTACCTGCGCAAGCGCTTCCAGCTTGGGCACAGGCTCGTTGAGCGGCCACAGCGCCTTGTCGGTGTCGAAGGCCTGCGCGCCGCGCGACACGGGCCGCGCCAGCGCGCCGCCGCCGCTCACGTAGCGCGGGCTCAGCTGCGCCGCACGGTGCAGCGACAGGATCGCCTGTGCACGCGCCACAACCATTACATTTTCGCCACCATGTTTGTCTTTCAGAATGTTTATACCTCAATTAAAAGCGCGGAGTTACTTGTTGTGATGTTACATTTTGAAATAAAATAAAATTGATTACCTACGTATTATCACGCAATTCTCGAAGAGTTACAAAGAAATCAAGGAGGATCTAAATTCCTTTAACTTATTTCAGGCAAAACTATTTAGATTGATTAATTGATTAAAACATGGTTCAAAGTTAATTATGATTCATACACCTTTGTATAAATTGTATTGAAAAGAGTAACTACCGAGTTTCTTTCCGGATTCTTCTCGGTAGATACAACATTTCGAACCGGTGGTAGAATCATAAAGCTTTACCTGTAAGTATTTGACAATTTATAAGTGTTTCCTTGAAACTTAAATAAAGAATATTTAGACTTTTGACTTTTGATTGATTTCGTTTACCTAGGGAAATTGTGTTACGTTACCATCACGCTTCGTGGAGCATGGCTGTGGATCCCTCTCCCAACAAAAGAGGGAGTCTCTACCCACTTAAACCTCAGAATGCTATCGCGCCGCTTCTGAGAACGTGTTTCTTAATAATAAACCACTTCGGAAATCTCGTTACCATCCTAACAAAAGTCGATATTGGCTTCAAAGCTCTCTGCTCAATGAATGCAACAATCGCTTTTATTAATCTAACCAATGTGTTTTGACTCACAAACCTTGTAGAACAACCCCAAAGCAATCGTCTTCCTACACTGCGGCGACATCGTGGGCGGATCGTCCTCCGGCACAATCTCCTCGTTCAGCTTCCTCAAGGCACTCCTCAGTGTCTCCTCGCTGTACAAATCGAGCCCGGTCAGCAATCGCTCCGTCTCTGTCGCACGCAGGAAGCCCCGCCTTATGGGACTGAACACGATTCGTGCCGTCTCTATCTTATTTTTGCAGTCCAATTTGAAGTAGAAGCCGGCGTTTAGAATCGCTAGGGAGTTCTGTGCTCGGGGCATGATCTGGAATAAAGTAATAGTTAACTATACCTAAAACAATAATCTCTACAATGAAAAAATCTGGCTATTATTGTAAGTTTAACTATGTCATACGGCAATCTTCATTCATGTCTGCATTTAATAAAAATAGCCTTAGGTACTATAGGATGATCTATACTAATATTATAAAGCTTAGCTTTTTGTTAGTTTGTTTATTTGAAAGAAAAAAAGAAAACATGTTTATTTGATACCAAAAATACATGTGAAAACGAAATAAATGAATTAAAAATACAATTTACAAAAAATATTTTACAAACACAAGAAGGGTAGGTACCAAAATGGTCTCCGCTCAGTATCAAGTTTTGTATGCTTGAACTCACCAATCTCAGGAACTACTGGTCCGATTTGAAAACAACTTTCAGTGTTAGATAGCTCATTTATCGAGTAAGACTACAAACTATATCACATTAACCATAATAAACATAAACGCAGGTGAACCCGTGTGCACAGCTAGTCAGTGATATTGTAACAGTCCGTAATATAACTTTTAGTAGTAACATAACTTATTGATGCCAAATGATTAAACAACGACTTTTCGCTAGAATGTTGTCCGAGAAGGTTTATCATAAAAATCATAGTTCCACCAATCTAAACGACCGCCACACTGTATTATCAAAATGCAGTGTTTGTATTAATTTATATATTTTGTGTGGCATGGATGATAGCTCAATGGTAAGGACACGCACCTCTTAACTGAGGAGTGCGGGTTTAAACCCGGACACGTACCTCTAGATTTTTGAAATCTATGTACGTATTTATACCACTAGCTCGACGGTGAAGTAAAACATCGTGATGAAACCTGCAAATTCAAACAACTTTGGATTTGTAACCATGATCCAAAAATTATTTGGTTCCCCTATTTTAGGGTTACGAAGGTCAGACCGGCAGTCGCTTCAATGACCAGACTCGCTAAATCCTGGATTATGGTCTAAGCTGACCCCGTCTAAACACGGGACATAACGCTAGGAAGATGATGGATGGTAGTATTATGTGGCGACTCGTGACTTAATTTTTTACCTTACTAAACTTACTAAATAATAACAAACTAAAACAATTCCTGATGTAGACCTTGTTGTATCATGGTGATTTTAAAAATACATGTCTTGCAATGATGTGTGTATGTTTGTTACCTTATATGTCCGAACAAAATTTCGGCTGGAAAACGGCGGCAATTTAACTGACGTTATTATTTTGTTTTTGAGATCTGTCTTCAGGAAATCTTGCATATTTATACAATCCTCAGAAAGGGTGTGGTCCACTGAAAATTAATAAATACACGATAATAAAGTTCTAAATTAAGCATTTGTACATCTGCACTGCTATAATATGATGCTAAATAACGGATAGGCATCTTAAATATGTTCGATAATGACTTGAATACAAATCTCAGACTAAGTATAGTCTTAGATACAAATAACTGTGTTCATCACATGAACATTTTCTTTAGCCAGACTTGATCCCGCGATCTTTAGTTTCATAGCCAGAGTCTCTAACCGCTAGACTATGTAACCTGTCATATACGCATATTTTATTTTATTAAATTAAAGCTATTAAATTAATGTACTAGAATGAAATAGTATAATAGCTTTAAATCTAAGCTTATTAAAAACAGTTATACAATGCAATACCTACCAAATATACTACATACCTATTGTCACATAGGCTTGAACAGTCTCCAACAACAGAAATATATCTGAAGGGAATTCAGGGTGAGCATTTTTCATTGCCAAATTACCACCAATGGTGCCAATCTACAACAGAAATAAACTAGTCATGCCAATATCTGATCCGATGTTGTATTTAAGTGAGTCCATATTTACTATGTCTCTTTCGCTGTAGTACAACGGTTTAGAGAGCTGTATTTCTTTAATGCAATCCTTTTTACGTGCATATATTTTAGAGGAGCGCATTTAAAATACAACATTTTTATAATAATGTAATAAGAATAAAGTTTTTTTTTAATTATTTTAACTGACATTCAATTGACCATCATCCTTTTATTACGGACTAGTAAAAAAAGAAGGACTCCACGCTGTCTAACTACAGCGTGAAGCCACGTTTATGCATGTGTGAGTGTGATACTTATGAATAAAAAGATATCGGATATCTGTCATTTGGAACGCTTATTATGTCAATGTGTGACGTAAGTTGCGTGTCAAGTTGGAGCACCTGAGGAGCTTCAGCGTCTAGTTAGTGGCGCGGAGTCCTTCTTTTCTTACTAGTCCGTGCCTTTTCTTTAACGAGTTAACAACTGGAAACTAATAAATATCTTTCACAACTATACCGATCCCCGTAGTATGCAATTAATATGATATTTTTGCTAAATTTAAATTAGTAATAAATTTAAGAAGAAAATTGATAAATCGTGTTTAGATTAATTAGCGGAGTTTATTAATATTTTTTTACAATGATGTAAGCGTATACATTTAAATATGTTTTAAACCGAATATTTTGGTTTGTAGAAAGTACGATGCATGAAAAGGAGTATTGGCACCTCTCACAGGGATCATCTTATGTAAAACAGACTATAACGGAAGAGATTTTGTTCCCGGTACCAACTGACGGAAACTTAAAAAAAATTATGCTAAATATTCCCAAATACTAAAAAAAGACTTACATTTCTCACAGGGACATGTGCAACCAAGTCCAAATGGGTAACGAAGTCCTCCAAATACTTGAAGTCTTCGTCGCTGCTCCTCGTACGGCAAGTGTTCATGAGGTCCGCGAGGGTCGTGCCCGCGCCCACCACCAGGTTTTCGTCTATGAGAGAGTCTTTGAGCCTTTCTATGGATGATATATCTATGTAGGCGCGAGGTTCTTCTGACCGGGAATATACTCCTGTGGGAATAAGATGATAACAATTAAATCAGTTATATGTGTATTCTGATATAGAGGGCAAAATAAATTGTTAGTAAAATTCATGCTAATATTCTGAACGAAAGAGTTAACATAACATTCCGCTTATAATCCACGAAAGGGGTAGGCAGAGTCAAAGGGGCAGGTAGCCCCTTTTACCACATTCAGCCAAAAATCATCCCAGTTTTGTTAGCTTGATTAACTATCATCCTCGTTGGGCTATCGTTGAGAGTGGAAGTGCTATTGCGTTTAAACAATTTCTTATAAAAACCTTTACGGAATAACCACCATTTTTTCCGTGAAGTATTAAATCAATTAGTGTCGTAATTGCATACACATAGGATGCGACTCATCATTGTGCAAAGTGAGACAGCGGTACAGTGAACTAGTGCCTTCTCTCTCTGGCATCGCATCTATCAGCCGTGACGGAGGAGATACCTCATACCTCACCGCCAGGATAAAGGACAGCATCTTATTTTTTCGCCTACTCGCACTAAGGGAACAATACGGTTGCGCACATACACAATGCCGTTGACACATCCAACTTCAGCAAATGACGAGATCAACCCCCGTAAAGGTAAACAACTAGATGTTAACAAATGGAAGGAACTTGAAGAAAAATTCAATAAACAACTTTTGAGCTGGGATACGAAAATAACTGATTGTATTTCTGCGGCAGTGAGCTCTGCACTTTCTACTGAGATGGCGAAGATCTCATCTATGCTAACAGAATTGAATACCAATATGGTAAAACTTAACGCCGACAACTTGAAAGTCAACAATGCCTTATCAGAAGCCAACACTCGTCTCGGGGATATGGAAAAGTCACTAAATTTCTCCTTGGAACGCCAGGCATCTTTTGACAGCCGCCTAAAATCAATAGAAGAAAAGGCATCTAATTCTGTTGACACCGTGGCACAAACGAAAATACTAGAACATAAAATATCCTTAATGGAGCAAAATGCTAGACAATGCAATATTGAAATTAGCAATCTTCCAGAAAGGCGAGGTGAAAACCTAGTAAATATCGTAGAATGCCTAGGTGCTGTAATCTCATGTCCTGTACGGGCAGTGGACATTGTTGCAGTTCACCGTGTCCCACACGCCGACCCGAAAAACAAGCGTGCGAAAAATGTTATTGTTAAATTTGCTAACAGAATGCTGCGTGACAATCTCATCTCGGCTTATCGGTCAACAAAGGGTCTAGACTCGGCTAAACTTTCCATAAGTGGCACAGCTACTACGGTATATGTAAATGAGCACCTCACACTCAACAACAAGTTATTATTTCGTCAATGCAGGGAGGCTGCGAAGAAACATTCCTATAAATACGTGTGGGTCAAGCATGGTACCATATTGGCTCGAAAATCAGACACCTCACCAGTTATTGCCGTGCGAACAGCGGAGGACATTGCAAAAATCAAGTGATAATCGTCGTGGCGGTGACATTATTTATTGCAATGATGATTTTGTCGTAACTGCTACACTGTGCTGTTTGTATTCTCTAGTATACAAAATTACCTTATATGTGTTGGGTACGTATCCTTTGTATAACTGCGTGGTGGAATCTCTGTGTCGCAAATATGTGTTGATCTTATTACTATTACTATTAGGTATTAGAATACACATTAATCATCTTTTATGTAATGCGGTAAGGCATATTTGGTCGCTAAATTATTACAACATAAAGAAATTTTCTTTTTGTTACAGCATAAATAGTATTATTACATATTCTTATGAGATATATTCCAAATGGGCACACTTACATACTACCTTAGTACATCGGCCTGTTAGATTGTGTCAGATTTCCTCGACAGATTTCCGACCTTATTGTCCATCTCAGAAGGTTCAATATCAACTGAGAAACTTAAGCGGATTTTTGTGGGTTGATGTATCACTATCAACACATAGATTAACATATATCAATGTGTTGGCTATTGATGGATATTTCTTCGAACTCCTAATAAGAAATAGTGTTCCATATATTATTTACACTCAATATTGTATGGGCATAAATTTCATATATAACCCGTTGCCTCAAAATGGATAAAAGCTTATTAACTGTTTTTTATCAAAACTGCCGAGGCTTAAGAACAAAATTGCATACGCTGTATATGAATATTTTGTCTCACAATTACGATATTATTATTCTAACAGAGACGTGGTTGCACGCGGATATATCCGATGATGAATTTATAGATAGTCGTTATCGGGTATTTCGATGTGACAGAGATCGTGTCGGCAGCGGGAGGCGCGATGGCGGCGGCGTGCTTGTTGCTGTGCGCCGCGAGCTCGCAGCGGCTCCAGCCGCCGCAGCGCTGCCCGCCTCTGATGCGGCCGCCCCGCTCTCACCGCTTGTTGACCACGTACTCCTCGAGCTACGCACGCGAGATTACTGTTGTGTGTTAAGCGCCGCATACATTCCTCCCAACTTAGGTTCCGAAGTTTATATGACGCATTTTAATTTTTTATCTCAATTTATATTAACTGCGGATGTAAATGAGTTTATGATTGTGGGTGACTATAATTTACCGACATTAGAATGGCACGACTGTGGAACATATTTAGAGCCAATTATTTCTAGTACCTACTGTTTACCTAATAAACTTCTGATAAATTTTATGTCTGTGTTGAGCGGTTATCAGATAAACAAATTCAAGAATGCCAGAAATAGAATACTGGACCTATTCATTACCAATATTATAGATTCGTCTAGTGCAATAGCGCCTTTACCGTTAGTGCAACCTGATGAAAATCACCCCCCTTTCTATGGGTTATTACCGATTCATTACTTTAATATTTTAACTCTGACCATAAAACCTAGTATAAAATTAAAATTTAATAAGGCGGATTATGTAAGTATAAATCAAGACATTCTAAGCACCAACTGGAATGATCTGTTTTTAGATAATAACGCGGAAAATGCAGTATTACTTTTCTATGAAAAAATATACAGCATAATAAAAAAACATGTTCCTGTAAAAGTGCTAAAACAATCTAATTTTCCTATCTGGTTCTCACCAGCTTTAATCCATATTTTTAGAAATAAGAATGCGGCGTGGATCAGATGGAAAAAATACCATAATTTATTTGATTACGAAACTTTTTCTTTGTTTAGAAGCAGATTCAAAAAAGAATCACGTAAATGTTACAATAACTATTTAAAGTCCGTAGAAAATAGTATTCATGATAACGTAAAACATTTTTGGAGATACATTAAAAATAAGAAAAGGTTTTCTGATATCCCTAACAAGGTAACATATGATGGGTTGGTTGCTGGAGATGCCAAAGATATATGCAATCTATTTTCTTCTTTTTTTAAGTCGGTTTTTGAACCATCATGTATTTCTGATACCTATGACGTTAACCAAATACATGATAATAACCAAACATCAGATTTGATCATCAGCAGTATATCCATAACTAAAGAATCTGTCATCAAAGAACTTCGTACACTAGACATTTCGAAGGGTTCTGGTGTGGATAATATACCACCTGTATTTCTTCGATCCACAACTGCAACAATATACCGACCCGTATTTTATTTATTTAACCTCTGCTTACGAGAAGGTGTTTTTCCATCTATCTGGAAAGCTGCACGTATTGTCCCAGTTTTTAAAAGCGGAAAAAAATCTAATGTTGAAAACTATCGACCAATATCCATTTTGCCTACTCTGTCAAAACTTTTCGAGAGGCTGGTTCACAATATTATATATCCTTCCCTACATAATAAGATTATAGAGCAGCAACATGGGTTTGTTAAACGTCGGTCCACAACTACAAATTTACTAATATACACATCTTTTCTCTTTGAAGGGTTAGATTGTAACAAACAAATTGACAGCGTATACACAGATTTCCGGAAAGCGTTTGACAGAGTGGATCATCGAATTCTACTTGAGAAGATCGCATTTAACGGCATCCGTGGAAATTTGTGGCGCTGGTTTAAATCTTATATTACAAAACGCACACAAAAGGTCGTTATAAATGGCTATGAGTCAGACTTTGTTACGATAAGTTCCGGCGTACCTCAAGGCTCCATTTTGGGCCCATTGTTGTTTACTTTATTTGTCAATGACATAAATCAATGTTTTCAATACTGTAACTTTCTTATGTACGCAGATGACCTAAAAATTTATAGCATAATAAACAACAGCGATGATCACCATAAATTTCAAACAGATCTTGATCGTTTCTCAGCCTACTGTATTAATAATAAACTTAGCCTTAGTATAAATAAATGTAAAACTATCACCTTTACAAAAAAGAGACAAATAAGCAATTGTACTTACAATCTAAATGGTATAAATCTTGAAAAAGTTAGCTCAATCAGGGATCTAGGTGTAACGTTAGATAATAAACTACACCTTGACCTACACGTAGACAACATAATATGTAAATCGTTTAAAATGTACGGCTTTGTTATGCGATCAACTACAGAATTTATACAACCTAGTACGTTTATATGCCTTTATAATGCCTTGATTAGATCCCAACTAGAATACGCTGTGCCCATTTGGAATCCCTTCTATAATAAATATATAAAAGCCCTGGAAATGGTTCAAAAAAAATTCTTGCGTGCTATGCATTACAGATGCTTTCATAGTAATTTATCATATGAACTACTGCTTAAAAAATTCAAACTCTTAAAGCTTTCACAACGTCGTAAGCAGCTCGAAGCAATTCTATTATATGACCTATGCCGAAATAGATATGATTGTATACATATTATAAATAAATTGCGTTACAGAGTTCCTACCAGAGCTCATTGCCGAAACCCATGCAAATTCTTTGCAAATAACCGCTGCCGCACAAATGCGGGCAAACGTTCACCCCTATATCGAATCTTAGACTCATACAACGAATTTTTCAACACTATTGACATCGGGGCAACAAGTCCTGCTGTTTTTAAAAAGTTGGTATCTGAAGCACTGCGCGATTTTGACAGACAGGTTACCACCAATTAGCCAGTTCTACGATGCGATACCGTACCCTGAAACTTTTAGTTACATGATCGTCTCACTTTTTGAATATTTTGAAACAGATGTAGCCAAAAAAAAAAAAAAAAAAAATCTTTTAAAAATTATATACATATTAATTTAACTAACACGCCATAATAAATTAAAACTAAATAATATAAAACTACCCTTACATATAAGAACATTTGTTGTTGAATTACGACATTCCATTTTCCTATTCTAAGTATATTTTCGCAATGGTTAACACCATTCTCAACAATTTTGCTTTTATATTAATTATTATATTTAAGTAAGCTGTGGTAAATGATGTTGGTGTTGAATTAGTGCTTATATGTAACTTATTTTATATCTGTTATCAATATATGTATTCAACATTGTTTATTTACCCAAATAAATTAAAAAAAAAAAAAAAAACTATAAATCTGCCTCGTTATTTGATTGTGATGAATTTTGATACACAAAAATGTTACCCACAGTGAGACACTATAGTTAAGATAAAAAAATACTTAAGTGAACATATAGGCTACTTTTATCTCGAAAAAATAAAAAGGATTGAATTGACTTTAATGCTTTCGTCAGTTACCTTGGCCCGTATTCCCAGCTACGAGCGCATAGCTGTTAACTCCTTCTTTGGATATGACCTGCAAAAACAGTTACACTATTATTACATATCAAATAAAAGCAACCTACACTCGTCTACTATTGGACATAGGCCTTACCTAACGAACGCCACAGGGCCCATATTTGACACGACTTAATATCCAATATTTAAGTATATATTTGTAATATCACTGTTGTTTCTGATATCCGTAACACAAGTGCTTAAGCTACTTACCTCGGAGTCAGATCAATGTATGCGATATCTATATTTATTTTATGCATGTTAACTTTTGTATATCGTCTTGTTGGTTGTTGGTTGGTTGGCTCGTCACCTTCACAAGCCCAACACCGAATGCGTAATATGTCGCCTTTTACCTAAATTCTGGGCAAGGAACGTAGTAAGTACATTATTTTGTTTAGTTACATAACAATCCTTTTTCACAGCTTTCCATCCAACCCAGCCCACTGTCCCGTGTTGGTCTGGGACTTAAAAAGAATATGCCAACTGTGGTGCTTACTTCTTGACTAGCATGTCGTAAAAGGTGACTAATGGTATATCGGGTTTTGGGTGTGTGATTGTGTAGGCGACAGGTTAGCCGCTTGTCATTGCTTTTTTACAATTTTCTATCTAACCCATCCCGGCTTTATTTTTTCGGCTGAAAGTGGTTGGAAAGGGCATGCTGCTCCTTTCACTCTGCCTACCTCTTCGGGGATTGTGGGCGTGATGTTATGTATGTATGTACATAACAATCTCAGTAAGATGAGACACTATAATACACATTATATACTCGTGAAATGTTTATACAAATAAACAATATATGTATAATAAATACAATGAGTAATTAAGTACATAATTTTTTAGTTTCATAACAAACAAAGATATCAAAACATTATAATACACATTAAATACCCGTGCAATGATTATTTGTATATGCGATATTGTACGAGCCTATCAATTCGAACTCTTATGTGATTAAAATAGAGCTCATTATTCAATAAAGTCACCTACTACATGTCAGTACACGTCATTAGATAGGAACAGCATGAAAATACCACTGCAAAATTATATAATAGATAATAATAATGATTATATATTATCTATACTTATAATAAATCTGTAGAGAGGTCAATTCTGTACATGAAATATATTTTTAAAATAACTATCAGGGGGTGATTAGTGATCGATACTGATGCCAAAAATGCAATCAGTAAAATTTTTGTCTGTCTGTCTGTATGTTCCTTATAGAAACAAACACTATCTACTCGACGGATTTTAACGAAACTTGATAGAATTATTCTTCATACTCCTGGGCAGGTTATAGTATACTTTTTATCACGCTACAATCAATAGGAGCAGAGTAATGAAGGGAAATGTTGGGAAAACGGGAGAAGTAACTCCATTTTTAAGCTTCCGTCGCGTGTGCAGCCTTAATGGTTAAAGTTACATAGAAATCATGTATGACGGAAATAGTCTATATAATATTAACCATAAACGCGGGTGACACCGCTGGCACAGCTAGTAGATAATAATAGTGTTAATATACTGTACATTTATTATGCCTCCAACTTAATTCTACCAACCAATTGTGTTCTTTGCATAGTATGTCCTAAACGACGACTAACGGTGTATCGGGCAATGGAGTCAACAAGCTAGCCACTTGTCCCCTTCTTTTTCACAATTCTCCATCTGATCCTAACTTAAATTAGTAATAGAATTAATTTAAATTAATATCTAGATAATGTTCCTCCTTTTGTTTAATTGAAGGTATTTAAATATAATTGATTATATATACTTAGTCAAAAAAGAGTGGCTCCCTCTGACACAGGTGACAACTGTTTGTAAATAAATAAATATATTATTTATTTATTAAATTTTAATTGAGGCTAAAAGTGGTTGAAAGATCTTGTAGTTGCTCATCTTCCTACCCTCTTGGGGATTGCGGGTATGATGGTTTGTATAGAGTGCCAAGTGAAGAGGGTGCAAAAATATAATTAAGTTGGGTTAGATGGAAATTTGTGAAAAAGCTGTAACCAACTGACTAGTTACCTACATACATTACAAACACATTACCTAGAACACTTTTACTTTTAATCTATAGCTGTTATTAAACTTATTACCTAGGAAACCATTGGTTTTAATATATAGCCCCAAAACCGCCTAGACCCTATCCCCTTTGACAAACACCATATTATTTACCTTAAACACGTCTTGGAGTGTGTAAGCCTTGTACCATCGGCTGTTGGTCCCCCCCAGATTCATCAGGGTGCCCCCCTTGTCGTGTATGACGCACCACTCTTCGTCCACCACGCTGCAGCGGCGCTCACACTTGTGTGTGCATTTCAATTTGTGTAAGTCTTCCAGGTCCTGGCAAACAAAACACAAGCTCTCCATTATTATTTTACGATACATACAAATACATTTCATGCCAAAAGAGGTCGGCGGAATCCATGGAGCAAAGCTACTTAAACCATTATGATTCGTTGAACAAGCCCTATGAAGCAGAAAAAAACTTTAGCTAATAATTTATTTATTTATTTATTAAAGGATAGCTAACAAGACATACACATACAATAGCATAAAAACATTGGTGATTTTACATGTATACAGTGTTGCGTTAATTAGAAGCTGCCACGACATGTATAATGAGGACTATCGTTTTTTGTCTTACCAGGTGGCGCCACTAAAGAGTGAGGTCCTAAAGTACGGATGTCAAAGTTTGTTATTATGGACGCCAAAACAAAAATTTACATTTAAATCTTATTTAATACAATAGAACCGTAGAATAAACGTATTGGCCATGCCACAGTGTTGCGCAGTCCCGTTTTGCTCGCAAAAAAAGGCGGACACAAATTTCCGAAAGATAAAACTGTCTTATAGCAGTATTTTAACTCATATTTGCCATAATTAATCTAATGTTTTGCTAATTAAATTACTGTTGCGAATAAATATAAATAAACCCGCGTAGCCAACCCACAAACAGTCACATTTGACCATCATTTGACATTTCGGGGACCTCACGCTACACAAGCGCCCCTAGTGGCGAATTCATACGCGATAGCCCTCATTATTTGCGTGGAAGAGACGGATAACAAAATTCTAAATAAGTGTAGAAATCAGGCCAGCAATCAGCAGCCGGTTTAATCAAGTAGTTTAGATATAAAACGTACCAGGCAAACAGATGCAGAACATCCTTTGAGTAATATTAGTAAAGATATACATATTTTACTGTTATAGGTTACGTAAGTTTAAGAAATCTCAATGAAAGATTCTCCATTGAGAACATAGCTGCTTGATTTTTTCTTGATAAGAACAAGTTATTTATATAATAATACAGTGCTACGAGCCTACGAAGCTAAGACACACATAACATAACCAATGATCTAGTCAAGACAAACTAGCTTTTCAATTTGCGCCAAATGTACACGTCAAAACGGTCATTCACACCTTACTATAATACTTTAACAACATCTGTTCTATACAGATGTGAATATCTCAAGGTAGCGGTTGACGGTTTGAGGCGAGACGACCACTAATACATAGTAAATAGTATTATCTCCATAGTTTAAGTACATAATAAAATATTGTTAATGATCGCTACAAAAAATAAGATAAAAATTATCAGATAGAGAGGTCGTTAACCTATACAATCTTAAAAAAGTATCTAATTGATCATTAGATATTTGTTTAAGATTGTACGTGGACTGCCACGTAATTTAGTAAATTTTAAATATTTTTTTTTAAATAAATTTAAAATATTAGTATAAAATAATACATTCAATTACATTTTTACTCACGTATAAACAAGTTAACGTGGGAACTATTTAAAACCTTCTTTGTAAACAAAGAATTGGCGCTAGGGAAGTGGCGTGAAGTTTAGTTAGTTAGTTAGTTAGAATTGGTCCCATGTTGTTCTGGGACTTAATATGCCAACTGTGTTTTTTGCCTAGCAAGTCGTAAAAGGCGACTAATGGTATATGGTGGTTTGGATATGTGATTGTGTAGGCGACGAGGAGCCACTTGTCACTACTTTTTCACAATTTCCCATCTAACCCAGCCCATTGTCCCATGTTGGTCTGGGACTTAAAATAATGTGCCAACTGTGGTTGTTGCCTAGCATGTCGTAGAAGGCGACTAATGGTACATCGGGTTTTGGGTCTGTGATTGTGTAGGTAACAAGCTAGCCACTTATCACTACTTTTTCATGATTTTCCACCTGACCAAGCCGGTTTAATTTTTGGCTGAATGTGGTTAAGGGTTACTGCTCCTTTGACTCTGCCTCCCCCTTCGGGGATTTTGGGCGTGATGTTATGTTTGTATGTATGTATGTAAACAATGCTCAAAAGCTACTTACATGTATTCTACCTTGTGTGTCCGGGTCGAAGTCGGTAGCGAAACTCTTGAAGGCGTCCAGTATTGGGCGGTACCCAGTACAACGGCAAAGGTTGCCACCGAACGAATTTTCCACCTGCCTTAGAGTCAGCTTCTGTTTTGAACCCTCGAACAGGCTAAAACAGTAAAAAAAGTTTCGTTATTTTAGTTCATTTCAGCGTTAGGTACCTACGTATCGTTGTTAGTCAGGGCCCGCTTAGATCGTGACACGTTGTCACTTCATTCAAATATGAAATATTACTATTTTAATTTATTTATAATTTTCCAGTTTTCAGTTCCAGTAGAAAAAGCTAGCTCCGTGTCCGTGGCTCCACACACGTGCATTTTGACCGGTAAACTATACCGGCATAATAGGTAATCCTTTCATAAACAACGCACTTTTGTGGTGACAAACATCACAATCGGATAAGTGGTTAAGACGTGAACATTGGTTGGCGTGAAAATATAAGGGCAGACAGACAGAATACGGATGATAACTGCATTAAAAATCTATATTCCTATTTAATCCGTCAGTTAGATTATACAAAAATATTAGACAAATCACAAAGTTATAGAGCATCATAGTATTGGAGTGGAGGCTTCCGACGTCACTATTTTAATGATTGTTTCACAAATAAATAAAAAAATACGTGTTCAATATTTTTTTGTAATCTAACTGCCTGAAGTGGCGTGAAGTTTAGTTAGTTACTTAGTTTACTGACGGACTAAAAAGAATTTGTTAGTTATCTTGCATATTTACTTTCGCATTATTATTATTATTAAATAATACTGTAGCATCTTTTTATTAAATTTTAGTTTTAGACCAGAAATAAATGTTGTTGATGCTGACGGTACTTTTAACAAAAATTTTATGAAATGTAGAATTATGGCGAATTTACAATACCGAGTAGGTACTTGTGACGAATTAACTTTAAATAAATAAAATAAATAAATATAAATATCCGACTACATCACATACATTGATCTGACTCCGAGGTAAGTATCTTAAGCACTTGTGTTACGGATATCAGAATCAACAGTGGTATTACAAATATATACTTAAATATTGGATATTAACACCCAGACACAGAACAAACACAAGTATTCATCATACGAATGTTTGTCCTAGGTGGGAATCGAACCCACAACTCTTGGCGCATGGGGCAGGGCCACTACCGAATGCGCCATCGAGCCAGTCAAGTAAATGTATGGAATGTTTTACATTGTGCCGAATTAACTTTGTGGCAATTGTACAATAACCCATATTTAATAATGGTTTCCGCAAATCAGTTCGCAAATGTGTAAATAACTTACCGGCTCCCACAGAGCCCACCAAATGTACCAAATGTTAGGTCGGAAAATATGATTCAATCTGGGCACACACATTTTTCGAATAAACAAATACACACTGTTTAGTTTATAAATCAAGGCACGCTGAGTCAATTATGTTAACAACGCCGCTTGTAAGCATGTGAGATTTAAATTTGCAACCAACGCGGCATCCAGTGTTTACGCAAAGCGTAAGTATACTCTGCTAGTCTGAAGTTGGTCTGGGGCTTAGCTGTGAACTGTACCCTTGCCTAGCTTGTCGTAAAAGTTGTCTTATCGTGTATCTACTGGGTATTATGCGATGAGGGTTTTTTGAATTAAAACATCAGATAGATGGCGTAACTATGAATGACGTACGGTCTTGTCACCCTCCTCATTGGTATGTTTTCAGAACAAACTGACATCCTGGCAACAATGAGCCAATAGTGACAATGATAAGACCACAAGACTCCCTCGTGCCACCTAGCGGTTTTTGTATTTTTAAAAACCCTCATTGTGTATGTAGGCGACGACTTGACTTGGTAGGCGATCACTACTTTTTTAAAACCTTTAAACTAAGTAACCTTTTAACTTAGTCCCATGTTGGTCTGGGACTTGGCCCACGTTGGTCTGGGACTTAAAAATAATGTGCCAATTGTGGTTCTTGTCTAGCATATCGTAAAAAGCGACTAATGGTGTATCGGGTTATGTGTGTGTGATTGTGTAGGCGACGAGTTAGCCGCTTCACTGCTTTTTCACGATTTTCCATCTAACCCAGCCCTGCTTTATTATTGGCTGAATGTGGTTGAAGGGGCATACTGCACCTTTGACTCTGCCTACCCATTCGGGGATTATGGGCTTGATGTTATGTATGTATGTATGTATTAAACTAATATTAATTATATCGGGAATTAGGGGCATGGTGATATGTATGAGTGATGAATGATTCATAAATAATTGGACATGCTAATAGTCAAAGCGTAAATCTTGTCTTTATTATACACTTTCATCATTCATCTAGCATAGGTTCACAATCTTTTTTTGATTACTGCCCCCCCTTATAAGAAAAAATTACATCCAACGCCCCCCTGTACTTCATATGTCTGTATATTATTATTATAAAATAGAGGCAAGTATTTTATTTTGTCAAATTAAATAAAAAATATCACACTACATCACATACATTGATCTGACTCCGAGGTAAGTAGCTTAAGCACTTGTGTTACGGATGTCAGAATCAACAGTGGTATTACAAATATATACTTAAATATTCAATATTAACACCCAGACACAGAACAAACACAAGTATTCATCATACAAATATTTGTCCTGGGCGGGGATCGAGCCCTCTTGGCGCATGGGGCAAGGTCACTACCGAATGCGCCATCGAGCTTGTCAAATTTCTAATTAGGTAGTACAACACGACCGTTTCCTTAACTGTCGTAATGCTCCAACTTGTCTTTTGGGGCCCGCTATCGCCCCCTCGAAAAACTCCAGCGCCCACTAAAGGGCGGTACCGCTCCTGTTGGGAACCTTTGAATCTAGATAATTAATTTGGTGCGACTCTAAAAAGATTCAGCGACCTATAATACATCAATACATGGATGTAATACATACCTATACATATTCATAACCCAGCCAGGGGTACAGTACCCGCACTGAGTCCCGTTGAAAGCCGCCAGTCGCGTTTGGATGGGGTGGTACCCGTCCAGCCGGTTGCCGACCCCTTCTATAGTCGTTATGTCCCATTGGTGGCACGACAGTATGTGGACGAGGCACTGTAAATATATACAAACATGCTTGTTTATTGAGCTTCTATCTACGTAGACTTGAGAATTGAGCCAAAAATGAATATTATTCCAAGAAAACAGAAATCATCATCACCTTCCTAGCGTTATGTCCTCTTAGACCATGATCCAAAATTTAGCGAGTACGTAATTACATAGAAGCGATTGCCACATACCTACATACTTAAAAAATAAAAATACAATGTACATCTTAAATCATTATCGATGTAAGAATGTATGTAAGATAATTTATTGCGTGTGGAAAAATACCGTCGCCTATCAGGCAACAAACCTATGTATGTGCATATACATAATCTATGCACACATGACCAACCAATGTTGAATAATGAGCACAAGAAAATGTTACAATTCGAAACGGCCTTGTGGGAATGACGCACACTACTAATTAATGTTATCGTAATAAGCTTGTTATTTTTTCTCAAGAGTCTATAAAATGCGGCATGCATGTTGCGTCGATGCACCTACTTGCCTATTTTCATACATACAAACTATCATGCAATCAACCCTCGAAAGTACGACAAATTATTTGCCCTACCCCGCACCAAAATC
This sequence comes from Glyphodes perspectalis, assembly GCA_951394215.1. Taxonomy (NCBI): domain Eukaryota; kingdom Metazoa; phylum Arthropoda; class Insecta; order Lepidoptera; family Crambidae; genus Glyphodes; species Glyphodes perspectalis. The sequence continues at coordinate 10,682,606 of OX596211.1, read as the reverse complement.
TGCGTACGCCCTTGCACCTGATGGTAATAATCACCGGCGTCCATGAACAAATGTTACACTAGAGGAATGCTTATGGTTTGCCGGCTTTTAAGGAGGTTCGAAACTTTCAGTCATCCTACGAAACACAGGTGGTGGAGGTGCCATGCTGCGATTTTATGCAAATTTTCTATGACCATAGTAAAGACTATTATATTCCGGCCAAGCCGGCCTTTTATCTAGCCACTGATAAACGGCGATAATACGTACATAGGTTTACATTACATACATTTATATACATGTTTTTTACAATCTTGCTGAAATTTATAACCTTATGTTTTATGAAGTAACAAGAAAAATTTCAACAATCATGTTAATTCCTGTCCTGCCAATAATCCAAGAAATATAACTTAGGCATCCTTACGCAAAGGTTAAGAGAAATTCTCTGCGTGATGCACGAAAAAGACCTACCTACAAAAAACATACCTACATAATAAGTATGTACAAAAAAAAATACACGTGATCTAAGCTGGGGGAGGAGGGGTAGTACCTCACCTGTATCACCAGAGGGGAGGGGGGTCTAAAAAGTTGCTAAAAAACATGGTGACGTGATAAATGGAGGGCGCCTTACTTAAAATATACAAAGTATATAGGGTCCGATGACCATATCATGTCAAATATTTGTTAATGGAACAGGTATTTGTTATGTGGTCTGAGTGTTTGTGGTACCTCCATTGATTCCGATTATCATAACAAATGCTGAAACTACATCAAATCAATTCATGTATATCTTGTCTAATCGTGTTAACGTAAGAATAAAAAAACATTAAGATCAAATAGTTATGTGCTCTAGAGGCACTTAACAAATAGCAATAGGGTATTTGACATCCTAGTCAATTAATCTACTTTACTATTCGTGTTCTGCTTTCACACAAAATGTTTGGTATCACTGCATTGTGAAGTCGAATTACCCAACTATGAGTAAATGATAAATATCTTTTGTTTGTTTTTGCCATCGTTTACTTCTCATATATACAAAATAATAACAACAGTTACTAATATCATATACACTTTACCTTGGCCTCACGAGGAGGAGGAGTTTAGAATCTAGAAAACCACAATGTGCCCGATTAAAACATAACGAGTAATAATTAGTCAGGTGCGTCAAGCATGAAGCTAAGTTTCCACCAGAGATGTGCGAGGATGCGTAGCTAAAGGTGTACTTGGTTTAGACCTCGAGGCTAGGTAAATGAAGCAACGCTGTTAGCCAATAGTTGTTGCCCGATAGTTTTACATATTCTAGGCATGTTTTCTAATAATTTCTAATTTCAAAAAAGTAACATATTGATCATTCGGGCCCCTATTAGAATGTGGCCTGAGCACGCGCCGAGCACGAGCATAAGCTTTTACGTGAGACGTCAATCATCATCAGTCAATGCCTATACTCGTCCAATTCTGGACATAGGCCTGCTAATATATGCTAATGCACACAATGGACATTATTATAAGCTACGCCACCTTACTCCTTACTTACCTTACTCTTACGGATATAGTTGAGGGTTACCCACCGAATTCACAGCAAAGGTGTGCTTCTCCTTAGTGGCAGGATGGGTCTGAGAGACTGCAACGACGCACGCTCCGCACCCGCCCTCGTGGCACATCGACTTGGTGCCGTGGAGATGCAGATAGTTGCGGAGGTAGTCGTTCAGTGACGTCATAGGACTCACCTCCAAGCCCGCTGGAACCAATCAATCCAGTTACCTACCATCCGACTCTGTATAGACAAATATTTATTATTTCACCCGCGTAGTTCCCGTTCCCGTGGGAATATCGGGATAACATATAGCCTATGTTACTTCCGGATAATGTAGCTTTACAATGGTGAAAGAATTTTTGAAATCTGCCAAGTAGTTTCGGAGCCTATTCAATTCATACAAACAAACAAACAAACAAAAAATCAAACCTTTCCTCTTTATAATATTTGTATAGATGTATAGATATAGTAAAATATATTTTATTAGTGTATACAGGGGCGGATTGCGAGTCTTTTAACCTTCTTGGAGGCCTAAAAATTGTTCCAAACAAATATATACGCGGTTTGACTGCCTTGTTGGTCTAGTGGTAGCATGCGCCGCCTAAGGACCAAGAGGTCCCGGGTGCAAATCCTGGGTCGTGCCAAAAATTTGTGGCTGGGTATTTCGATATTGAAATTACTTAGTAACAGCTTGAATTCAGGAAGTTGGAGGTTTAATCACCCCCGAGCATCGGAAAGCACGTTAAGCCGTTGGTCCTGCGCCTAACCTCCCTATACGGAAATGTCGAATTGCCGTCCCACCGGACTGTGAGAACTTAGAATAGAGTGAAGTTTGCGCACACACTTGTGCACTATAGTATCTACTGCGCCATTGGCTTATCCGCGTTGAGACTAGCCGCCGTGATTGATATCGGTTAGGAGGACATTATATGCAGTATAAGAAAAAATGCAGGTAACCCATTTTGGGGGGGAATATCTTTCATACGGCTGACGGCGATTACTACGCTTTTGATCTGAAAGATCTGATCTGATTGGGAAGTCGTCCTGTTGTTAAAATATTTATTTATCTTTAACTAACTTCGAACCTAGTATAGAAATCGTTCGCTGCTAATGCTATCCAAATCTATATTTGAATAGATAACTTATTTTTAACCGACTTCAAAAAAAAGGAGGAGGTTCTCAATTCGACTGAATTTTTTTTTTTTTTTGTATGTATGTTACTCGATATCTCTGAGAATTGTTATAAACTAAACTAATTATAGCGTGCGACTTATTGTATTACATGCTATATTCTGAAAGCGGCCTGAGTATTTGTATAATATGCTCAGTCTCTGATCTAAGAATTATGCGCGTTTTATGTTTTACTAATAAACTTTTTTTTTAAGCGAGACGAACTGTACCAAATTGGACCATAAAACCTTCACTGTTCGTCGACCAATGACCGCAATTTGGGCGACGGCACCAGTGCAAATCAAAACCAATTATTAGGCCTTATCTGCCACTAGCTGTGGCCCGCTTCGTCCAAACGAAGTTTAGCAACAATAAATATGTTTTTCACGCGGAACGCTAATTATTATTTTAAAATAAAAATTGAATAAAACACCGGTTATCGACCATAGAAAATTTAGTTAAAATCGGTTCAGTCGTTTTGGAATACATTCAGTGCATTGAGTCATAAGTACTAATCTTATAAAATAACTATTTATACAAAACAAAGTCGGGTTAGTTATACTATGAATGATTTAAGGAGGCGAATCGGTTTTTATAATTGTGGGACTGATTTGTGGGATTTGTCTTCGTCTAAATAATAGAATAACCCATAAAAAATCGATATATGTTATAATTTATACGATGCCGAGGCTAGTTAGGAAATGTATAAAATATTGTTTCAAAGATTCTTTGATACACACATTTCCTAGGAAATGTATAAATTTACTAGGAATTGTATGAAATTCCGATATTATGGTAGGTAATGTTTAAAACTAATGCTTTCTGTGAGTAAAATGATTAAAACAAGTTAGTAAACTGAGTTACCTGTGAATAAAATTAGAATTTCAAAAATTAAAACACCTACGGGTAAAATACATTTTCAATTACCTACAACAAAAAATATCAAATGTATCAATATGTCGAAAAAAATTTATTCCTAAGCTTAAAATTTCTACATTTAAAATGCCGAGTGATTAAAATATCTCTAATGTTTAAAAATGTCTAGTCATTATACCCAAGTAAAAAATTACAACATTTATAATACACTTAAGTACGTTATATTTCATGGTCATTTTATTTTATTTTACGCAATCAAACTGATATAATACATAAATAAATAGTAAGAATAAAAAGTAATTTGGCTTTCGTCACGGCTCCGGCATGCTTATCTTTGCAGATGGCTTTCGCTCACCACCTTCGTCTTACTGGCTGGCTTCGCCGGCCAGCCGGAGGAGCTGGAGAAGCTGAGGAGCAGGAGGCTGCAAGCCGCGGTACCTCACTTTCAGCCTCCTGCTCATCAGACAACTGGACGTCTCACCTCTCCGCGCCTACGCAATTCTACATTACACTCTAGGGATAGGGCAAACAAGACTGCGTGGAGGTGGATTTACAGCGATTTATTTCTGTAAGTCAAATAAGCAAATGTCCACCCGTGTGGAGCCGGGACGTCCGCAATATTTCCTTAATTTCAATTCGTATAAAATAGTACAAGTAAAATTATATTTAGAGGTGTTCTAAGAAACATAGGAATTCCATTACATGACTTGTGCATGTGCTTAATAAATATATATCGATATTTTGGTCCTGCTATCACTGCGTATCCTTTGACATCTTGATTGTAATACATTTCCGATTGCTATTTAGGAAATGTATAGATTTCCTAGGAAATGTGTCTAATATAATTTATTTCACACATTTCCGGCCTATTTTAGGAATTGTATATATTTACAAGGCATTGTATACAATGACGGATTACATACATTTCTGTTAACATGTTCAGTTGGTACGAAGTTTGCCGGATCAGCTATTAAGTATTTATTAAAACTAAGTACCTATTAATATACCAATTATCGCAACATACCCACAGAAAACTAAAAATAAAACTTTAAAAGTTGTAAACAAGTAATATACATATATGCAAATGTCTAGATACATACTAAGTGCATGTGCTTATCTGTTTAAATGCCATATGTATGTATTGGTATAATGCATAAAGAGACATTTACCGAAACGACTTCAACCTTGAAAATTTCAAACTAATTACCTACATCCAATTTTCAAATTGGTGAATTGATGAATGCCATAGATTATATACTTAATAGTAAAAAAACGCCTATGTTATAACGATGTACCACACAAGCGAAGCCACGGGCAGAAGGGCAAGCTAGTTTGGGGCATTACCGCCAGCGAAAAACTACAGGGGCCCCGTCCTACAATAATATGTTCGTGATGGAAAGTGTCTACTGACACATTCGATCAAGGGCTCATTTCGGAATAAGGCTCTACATTTTCTTTACTTATTATTTACTTTTGACTAGCTCGATGGCGCAATCGGTAGTGATTCTGCCCCATGCGCCAAGAGTTGTGGGTTCGAACCTCACACAGGACAAATATTCGTGTGATGAATACTTGTGTTTGTTCTGTATCTGGGTGTTAATATTCAGTATTTAAGTATATATTTGTAATAACACTGTTGTTTCTGATATATGTAACACAAGTGCTTAAGCTATTTACCACGGAGTCACAGTCAATGTATGTGATGTAGTCTGAATTTATTATTATTATTATTTATTTATTTACGATATACCTACAAGAAACATTATTTTTAAATCGGATCCCAGATTAACATGGGACATTGGACACCCAGTTATAATACACTAGCTGGGCCCGCGGTTTCACCCGCGTCTAAGGGATTATTCCCGTTCGTCCCACCACGCTTTGTCCCTCCAGTAGGACACACAGTTCGTCCCACCATCAATATCGGTGGGACAAACGGGAATATAAGCTAAATATTTTAATAAATTCCCGTTCGCCCTACTGCAATGAATGAAAAGCAATTTTGGGGATAGGTAGTTATTTATGGTTGATGTGATATAGCCTTATAGCCTTCCGCAATTTTTACAAATCGGACCAGTAGTACCTGTAGCGCGTTCAAGCAAGCAAGCAAGCAACGTACAAACTCTTCTTTTTTTATAATATTAGTAGGATAATAAAGTAATTATAGATAGAAAAATAATATTCCACAAAAAGTATTACGGTGTGGGCCGACATCACATTCATCGAAGGTCATAAGTATTTTTAACTGAATAGAACTGGTTTAATTCTTTACTTGACATTGTTTTGCTACAGATAAACCAGTCTTAAAAGAATTTGTGGTAAGATTTTAATGAATCTAACTGTGTAAAGATATTTATACATATTTTTAATGCGATGGACAGTTCGGGCATCTGGGGCCTCCCATTAGGTAGGCCACTGGTCACTATTAGGTACATCACAATTTGTATCAATGTATATAATGATCTTGACTGCTTTGTTAGTCTAGTGGTAGCATGCGTCGCCTAAGGATCAAGAGGTCCCGTTAAAATCCGTCGAGTAGTTTTTGTTTCTATAAGGAACATACAGACAGACAGACAGACAGACAAAAATTTTACCGATTGCATTTTTGGCATCAGTATCGATCACTAATCACCCCCTGATAGTTATTTTGAAAATATATTTCATGTACAGAATTGACCTCTCTACAGATTTATTATAAGTCTATATAAAAATATTTATGTTCACTAATACCTTATATATTTGATAATACAAAATGAATGTTATAAATAAGTACTAACAATCTTTCACCCACATCATCAATCTACAGCCATGTTTTGGTCACAGAGAAAAAGTTCAAAAAATATTCCTTTCATATAGGCTAAATATAATTAAATAACTGAATAAAATTACTTACATAATGTGTAACTCTCTCCATTCACAGTAAATGATATTTTATCCATCTCAGAATTCCTCTATAATCAGTGCTATACACGGAGATGTATGTCTACCTAGTCTGAAATTAAAAAATCAATAAAAATATTTTTATTTACGTAAGTATCTATATAAGTTACATACAACTATACCAATTACTATAATAAATATAACAGCATTTAATAAAGCTATTGAATATAAAATAACATTAAATTTACTAATAATAAACATTTAAACCACAAATGTAATGGTATCTAAATAGTAATAAATGAATATATAGTGGGCTTTAAGTCAAAGGGGCATATAGGAAAATCACTACTTTGGGGCCGTCCATTAATCACGTGAGGCATAAAGGGGGGAGGGGGGTCCGAAAAAATCACCAAATTTCACAAGGGAGGAGAGGGGTTGAAGGAGATATCACATGTATTTATTTTCGAAACCAAAATAAATTTATTTTTACAATCTTGCAAAACTAACTGAGTACTTTACTAAGAAAAATGTCAACAATCATGTTAATTCCTGTCCTGCCAATAATCTAAGAAATATAACTTAGGCATCCTTATGCGGTGGTCGAGAGAAATTCTCTGTGTGATGCATAAAAAACATACCTACAATAAAAACCTACCTACTTAGTATGTACAAAAAAATACACATAATCTTAGCTGGGGGAGGGGGGGTAGTACAAAACCTCACCAGTATCACCAGAGGGGAAGGTGGTCTAAAAAGTTGCTAAAAAACATAACATGATTAATGGTCGGGCCCTTTTTTGATACAAAAAGAATATGCAACTCTTAATCATACATCTTATAGTAATTTGTTAAATCTCTTTAAAAAAAAATTTACCTTTCTTTAACATGAAATAAATAGAGGTTGTGTATTAATAAACTTAGATGTGAACGACTTTAAAAAAGCTTTTTTTTATACACCCCTCTGACTTATAGCCCACAATATGTATATTTACTCACTTTAATTGTATTTATATTAGCATAATTTTCCTACTTAGACAATGTTAAACTGATGTGTGAGTTATCCTTCAGTAGGGTAAGTTTAGATCTATAGAATGTTTTCTTGCATGAAAAAATAAAAGATAAGTCCTACCTATGCAACATCCTCATAAACATTTATTTTTATAATAATAAAGTTTAGATTAACTATGTGAAGTATATATTGACAGGCCCGTTGGTCAAGTGGTCAGAGACCCTGGCCACAAAACCAAGGGTTGCAGGTTCGAATCCCGCTAGGGCCTAAGCTTACAAGCTTAGTTTGGAACTAGGGAATTGGTGTGCCGTGCCAGTCTGTAGAATTTATAGAATTGATGGAATAAATTTATTTATTCTGTGAAATTTTGGTTAGAGGGTAGTTTATATGCATTTAGTGAATTTCTATATTGTTCATAATACTATGTTAACGTATGCCTACCAGCGTAGCTGGATTTCCAATAACTTAGAAAAAGTATGAATGTACATATTATGTAACATCTTTTAATATCAATATGACTATTGCACATATCCTAGGTTGATCAGAGGGTAAATGATACTGGTAATAAAAAAAAACCAATATGCGAAAATCTGCACTTATTTATATAACATTGGGAGAACTAAAATTTATTAGTCTATTTAATTTATAACTGGAATACCAATAATATATTCGTAATATCTTCGTAGAACAAACAAAAAATAATAAATCTCCATAAATTATCTCTTCATTAAATTACATTAAATCTGGATAACTAAGACACAAGACTGAGCTAATTTATGAACTAGAAATGTACTTATCTAAAATTTACTTACATACATTGACAACTATGTAGAAGAAATATATCGTTCCTTAAAGATGACCCTCTGACCGACTTGATTAAGAAAAGATTAGCACTTGAATGTGCAATAACTTTTTAATTGTTGAACGTTACTTACTACGCAAATAGTTGTACACAACTACACGGAAGGGTAAACACGAGAATAGAATAGGTATTCGCTAAGATGAAACCGATTGCCTTGGAACATTTACGATTTCTACGTAATTCACAATAAATTTATAAAACCTAACACCGTTTTCACCTGTAAGATCATTGAACTTCGCGCTGAAAATAAAAGCAAAACTTTTAGCCGACTGACACTTCTCATGGCACCACACCTCTGAGTACTGAAACTAATGGAGATGGCATTATCTACGAAAAAGTGAAGCCCAATTTGAGTGAGAAACAAATATGGCGCCTTTGTGTAATGTCATTCCACTTTACCTATTCACATACTATAAGTCTCTGAGCAATTTATTTATGACGATGTTTTTGAATGTTACAAGTTAGATTATGTTTTAATTACAAATTTTATCAATATTGGCATATTACACCACAAATTCCACTGACATTGACAACTTAAAGCAAGAAACCAAAATGGTAAGCCTGCTTCACTCAGGTATTTCTATCACGTCACTTGATGATGTTACCGAAAATAGTTAAGTCAAATATGTTGTTGTCTATTTTTACATGCAGTATTGTAGACTTGTTAAAAAGAGATAGATAGGGGTTTATGAATACAATATCGATATTAATCATATTAGTATAGCAGATTGTTCGTATAGAACATTAATTCGTCTCCTTATGTTTCAGTACTCAGAGCACCACACCACAGACGAATATTGTCTTTTTGTCAGCTCTGAGTACTGAAACCAATGGAGATGGCATACCTAAGAAAAATTGAAGCCCAATTTGAGTGAGAAACAATTAAGGCGCCTTTGCGTAGTGTCATTCCACTTTACTTATTTATATATTATAAGTCTCTGAACAATTTATTTATGACGATGTTTCTGAATGTTACAATAATCACAAATTGTATCAATATTGACACAATATACTGCAAATTCCACTGACATTGACAACTCAAAGCGAGAAACCAAAATGGTAAACCGGCTTCACTTAGATATTTCTATGACGTCACTTGATGATGTTACCGAAAATAGTTAAGTCAAATATATTGTTGTCTCTTTTTACGTGCAGTACTGTTAAAAAGAGATAGATAGAGGTTTATGAATACAATATCGATATTAATCATATTTGTTACAACTAAGTAATAAGTAATAAGTTTCAGTACCTACTCAGAGGTCATGGCACTGCCGATTTTGACAATTTTGAGTTTGACATTGACGGCTAATGTTAATGTAATGTGGTGACATTAACATCTGCGGCTTAGTGCGTTCCGTGCTGTGTGTTGAATGTCGATATTTAAACGATGAAATCAAATAATGTAGAACGTATACCGTATGTGCTGTATATTTTAGTTTAATGTTGATAATATTTAAAATTGTTCTACAGTATTTGTAAAAATAATAAACCATGTATGGAGTTTAATTTTTTTTAGTAAAATCCTAAAAAAATAACTTTCGAGTTTTCTCGAGTTTAGTAAGTAATGCAATTTTTCAATGATGGGTTTTCCAATTTAAAGGTACACATACTTGTCAATGAAACATTACATTTGTCTCGGGTCTGGGTGGTCGTGACACCTTTATTGAATCTGATTTTCATGACATAAAATATTCTTACGCTACTTACATTTAAATCATTGTTTGATTAAACCACGATGTATTTTTATAAATAAGTAGGTAATAAAAAATATATTAAAATAAAAAAACCAGTCAACAATATGTACTTTCAATTCCATTGAAACGGGTCACTATAACATATTTTATTTCGATTTGATATCACAAATCAAACGTATTACTTAAGCCTAAATATGTTTTCGAAAAATATCGATTACTATACCTATATCTATACCTATATCATGTTATTTTATTATCGATTAGATATACAAACATTGATGACATGTGTAGGTATCTTACCAATCTCGATGTAGGTATGTATCTCGTTTGCAGCTCTATGCACTAAAAGTTACGGGGATAACCCGGGTTAAAAATTTAAGTGCTATGTTGGACAGGACAGGGCAGTATTCGTATAGGGTACATATGTACGGCTGAGATAAAAAAAAAAAGAATCAATAACCAGCTTTATTGCAAAGCAGTAGGAACTCAAGTGTAATTTCATCGTTGCACGAACAATCAAATATCATAGAGGATCTTCAAGATATTTATCCCGTCGTCGGGGTTTATAAGTTGCATGAAAATATCTGGTCGGGCCAGCCAAAATAGCTAAGAATTAAAATTACTATGATATGGCTCATATAGGTGAGATGGTTTTTTTAATAAAGTGTACCACAAAATTGCATAGGTTGTGGGATAATATTAATGATGATATTAGTAATATTTTACATTCAATGAATTCGAAGGTGTGTAACACAGACAAAGCCGTTTTTTCTTTCAGTTTCAAGTGACAAAGTAAAAACTGGGACAAGTAGGTGCTTGATAAGAGAGCCCACTTCAAAGTGGTTGACAAATATTTATTTTTCAACAACTTCAAGTGGATTATATATTATTATAATATAAGGATTCCAAAGTAGTCTTAGTGGGCATTGAAATAAGGATAAGTATTAATAGACGCAGGATCGTGACGCATGACGTATACCATTAATTATAAAATTTTATATACCTACTATCAGCCCGCGGGCAGCCCTCTTCTATTGTTAAATAATTGACTGGCCCGTTGGTCGAGTGACTGGCCCGTTGGTCGAGTGGTCAGAGACCCTGGCCACGAATCCAAGGGTCGCGGGTTCGAATCCCGCTAGGGGCAAATGTTTCGTGTGATGAACATGGACATTTGTACTCGAGTCATGGATGTTTATAAACGTATTTAAGTATGTCTATCCGTTCACCTAGTATCCATAGCACAAGCATAAGCTTAGTTTGGGACTAGGGAATTGGTGTGTCAGTCTGAAGAATTTATAAAAAAAAAAAAAAAAAAATTAGAGAAAAAATGACTGTGACACTGTGAGACATTTTCGCATTAGTCATACAGTTTTTTAGTTAATAAAAAAGTACTTACCAACCAAATGTGGCGGATGATTCAATCTAATATCAAAACTCGCTAAATTCAGGAACATGACTACATGATCCCAACATAGAGACGCTAGGAAGAAGGTGATTAAATGTTATTAATATATTAAAGCATCATGGTTTAATGGCCTCAATATAGGGACGTTAGAACAAAGTAAATTAAATATTAATGTACAGTAGGTATTGATTTTGTAGCGCCTTACCTTATGCTACATTATACTGTGCCCACATTCAATTGCATTTCTCATAAATGTATGGTGGTTACCCGATAAGTAAACCGCCGATTGACTTATCGAGACAGCGACGGATTCCAAGACTAAGTATTGCCAACCGACTTCAAAAAGGAGGAGGTTCTCAATTGGACCCTTTATATGTATGTGTGTTCGCGGATAACATCATTGTTTATGAACCGATTTTGATGGTTCTTTTTGTGTTGGAAAGGAGCTATCCGAAGGTTGATCCCATGATAAGGAAACCAGGATATGATGATATCCCAGAGAAATCGGGGGCAACCTTCAAAAATATTAGGGGCGGTTGGTGCATTTGTTTATTTTATCAGTAAGTATTTTAAAGCACTATAATTTAATGAAGATCGATTTGCTGATGAAGCCGAAAGACAGTCGAGGGAACTTCTCAACGATTTACAGCAGTTACTTTGTGTTTGGTCTTGATTAATTTGTATTGATGAGAACTGTACGCCTAGATGGCTTGTGATTGTCATTAAGGGTCTGATGATGAAGACGAAGGACAGCTAAAGGAACTCCTTAACGGTTTTCAGTAGCTACCTAGTGTTCGGACTTTATTCATTTATGTTGATGAGAACTTTGCACCCATATAGGTTATAGTACCTACCATTACAGGTCTGATGACCTTAGACAGTGGAGGGAATTCCTCAACGATTTACAGCTTACTTTTTGTTGGGCTTACATAATACGGTTCAATATGCCATAATGTTCAGTTCTTTAGGTCTACCCATCACATAAAATCATCATCATCATCCTCTTGCCCTTCTCCCAGTTCATCTGGGGTCGGCGCAGCATGTCTTCTTCTTCCATGCATCCCGATCAGCCGTCATCAAGCTATTCACTTCCATTTTACTCATTTCATCTTTCACACAATCCATCACATAAAATCGTAAAATAAAATATTTTTATACCAAAAATAAAACTGACTTCAAAAAAGAAACTAATAGAAGTAAAAAAATATTTTTTAAGTCGGTGCCAATTTAAATAATGACTTGGTACAATTGAACCTAATATTAGTAGGTAATATACAATTATTACTCGACAAATACACCGAAAATGTATTTGTCGAGTAATAATTGTACCTATACCAATTTACCTAAGCATTTACTTGGCACCGACTTCAAATGTATAAGTATTAAAATACGTATTACTTTGGCCTAAGTATTTTTTTTCCTTTTTAACCAACTTCAAAAAAAGGAGGAGGTTCTCAATTCGACTGATTTTTTTTAAAGTCGGTTTTTTTTGTTAATTCCTAATTATTTTATCGGAGCATAAACGGCTTGATAACAAGACTTTCGAAGTGTTATGTACACTCCGAAAGTACATACATGCTCGTGATAAATGTCATTTAACTTCCCAATGGGGATAATTGTAATAAGCATCTAAATTATACGTGAACATAGATAAGCGTTCTATGCACAAAGGAGGAAATATAATGCATCCGCTGCATAGTTAAATAAACGAAGGAAAAATTAAATAATGAGGTTTGGCCAGTTCGCATAGAGACGACTACAAATTGCCTCACTCAATGTTAAATGTCTATGTTGTACATCTACGATACGTAATATGGAATGCACAGGTCAAGAGGACTATTTATAATAATTATTTTGCACCCAAGTTACTGTATTGGAAACGATCATAGTAAAAAATTATAACGATTTAATTATGAACTCACTGTACCTATAACTATTAAACGCCCATAAGTACATAGTGATCAGGAAAAGAAAACATTTTAACAACGAATGTTATGATAAGTGTAGAGGCAGGATAACGTTGGGTTCTCACAGATCTAATTAGGTTTTTCCTTTTTTACACTTGCATGTATTTACCATTATCCTTGTTCTTGTCCTGTGGTTATAATGGTAAATAATCTAATCCTGCTGCCTGTTATATAGCTGAAACCAAAAAAGTATAAGTACTTAAATGCTTTTCTAAAGTAATCTGAAGCATTACGGATTACATTAGTATCATACTTATTTATAAGGCGCTTACATAGGTACCCTCATCACCTAAAGAACGAGATTCGTATTTGGACCCTTGGTTTAGTTACCACTAGACCATGTGTGCTTTGGAATTAACTTAACAATAAACTTATTCCCAATCCGAATGCATCTCTGTTTAAACTGATGACGCGTGTAAGTGGCAGTTTATTATTTTAGCGCCATACGTAGTACTTACCTACTTCAAGAGGGGGAAGGGAAGGGAACAAATGCGAAGCTGTCCCAATATCACAGCTTTATTTTATTTAGTTGTGGCTTGTAAAGCAGTTCCTTCGTATGTTGTAGACAATTATTCCATATTGAAATAGTGCTACATAGGGAATGTACACAAATATTAATTATTTACTTATATTAAGTATTTAATTAATAGATAAGTGTTAGGGAAAACAAGGCGTTTAACTTCATTTACTCCCCAAGTGGTGCCAAGTTAAACAATGTGCGTGTCTGAGAGATGTTGTTTTTGCATTCGATTGGATTTGGGATGTCTTCTAATTGGAGTTTTCTCATTGGTAAGATAATTACTTTTTTTATAAACGTTTCCATAGATACTCGTTAAAACTAAGTTCTACGACGATATTACTTAGGAATAATTTTAATGTTTATTTATCCTTAATTTTAAGAATTAAAAAAATGATTTTTCAATGATATATATTTTATTTACCAGATTTGTATTCTAAAATCGATTGGTTAAGAAGAAGGTAAAGCTCGATTATCATTTACTTAGAGATGCCATGAGTATTCGGCAACTATTCGGTATTAGGCTATTCGGACACTTTTTTCGCTATTCGGTAATTGGCCGAATATCGCAAACTATTCGGCCGAATACCGAACACAAATCATCAAAAAAAAAAAAAAAGGACTCAAAATATATTCACAAAGACGCTTATTTATTTTATATTTAACCACAAAATTAACATATTAATATTTAAATCTACCATTGCAGCTATGAAGAATTTAAACATTTTTTTTAGCTAGTCGATAGCAAATGATTGTGTTTTTCCTCATAAATTATACCTGCTTCCGAAAATATCTGCTTACTTGACACTGCTGCTCAATATTAGCACTAAGTAGGTATTACTAATAAATTTTAGCAAAATGTGAATATTGTTGCATATTGTTTTGCGTTTGTTGCTACCCTATTTTGAGATAAATAAGTGTTTTTATTTTCGTAAATTTATAAAATACACATTAATAAAAAAATATATATTTATTTACATTTTACTTACTTACTTAAGTTTACTTAATAACATATTTTTGCAGACGTTTATTTACGTAATACGTACTTATGCTAGCAATGCATCGATACGCATTTCAGCGTAGGTATACGATACCGATACTGATACGACAGATAATATTCGAAGAAAGCTAATAATAGGCTATAAACTTATAATAATACTAGCTGTGCCCGTGGTTCTTTGGTTAATGTTATAGGTATAGCCTAAATGGGCTATCTAACAATGAAAGATTTTTTGAATCGGACCAGTATTTCCTAAGAACGCGTTCAAGCAAACAAACTCTTCAGCTTTAAATTTATTAAGATGAAGAAGATTAATGATTAAAATTCACTATATTATATTGGCATCGGTATCAATATCGGATGAATCTCTACTTTTAATATTTAGTCATTTACAATCAGAGTTACGTAAATAATGTAGGTATTTTAGCGTGGGTTCTTTATTGATGTTGTACATAACATAACTTCACGCCCATAATCCCCGAAGGGGTAGGCAGAGTCAAAGAGGCAGCAGGCTCCTTTAACCACATTCAGCTAGAACCAAAACTGGGCTGGGTTAGATGGAAAATTGTGAAAAAGCGGTGACAAGTGGCTAGCCTGTCGGCCACACAATCACATACCCAAAACCCGATACACCATTAAGTAGTCGTCTTTTACGACATGCTTCATTACGGGTAGTAATGCTAGGTGTGTACACATCTAGCCATACTGAGACCCGATTAAATAATGTCAGACATGTATAAGTACTATATCTAAGTACCTATAATATTTCAATATCATCATCATGCCCGTAATTCTCGAAGAGTAGGCAGAATTCAAAGAGCAACAAACTTCTTGAACCACATTCAGACAAAAATAAAGCTGAGTTGAGTTAGATGGAAAATTAAAAAGTAGTGAATCCACCACCGTGCCGTAAATTTTTTTTTACTTTCATTAAAGATATCAAATCACCACATTTTCTAAAAAAAAAATTGAGGTGAATTGAGAACCTTCTTTTTTTTAAAGTCGGTTAAAAATCCTTTTAATTAAATAAAAAATAAAGATTTTGGTAAATTTTAAAATTTCGATACAAAACAAATGTTTTTAAAATGTTGCATATTTTCCTTACGTGAACGCCGTTTCCCCTTCTTCCCCTAAGTGGTTTCGCATAAACTAAAGATTGCCTTCTACATAGATACGTACCTTAATTGTAACCAGAAAATGCGTACTATGTAGGTATTCAAAGTAAGTGTCCGCCGGAAACGTGTTTCCTATGATTCAAAATACAGCATGTTTTCCATAAGTTAACGCCGTTCCCCCTTCTTCCCCTAAGTAGTTTCGCATAAATAAAACAAAATAAAAATGATGAAGATTATCTTTACTTTATTTTATTTATGCACATAACTTAATTTGTAACCCGAAAATGCGTACTATGTATTCAAAGTTAGTGCCTGCCGGAAGCGTGTTTCATATGACTCGTACATCATATGAACATGACTGACATCTGTGACTGCAGATTTATGCAATGCCAGAGTACTTACGTAAGTAAAAATATTTTATTTGATGATGTCAGCCGGTCGACTTCCTGTCAAAAAGCTTACAAATATAATTGATGAATCTAAACATCGTAACAATAGGAATAGGAACATACATTATAAGTAGTTTCCTCAGCTTCATGTCTCGACATCGACACACCAATTCCCTAGTTATGAACTAAGTATTGGATAGACATTAGGGAATGCAATCCCGCAACAACATGTTCCATTCTCGCAGTGGCGGATTTACCCTAAGGCCCAGTAGGCTCGGGCCTAGGGCGACCAGATATTAGAGGCGGCCAATCGTGTTAAAAATTAGTGATGACGCTTTAGTACTGAGAATTATGGCCTGGGGCCTAGAGCGGCCAAGACTGTAAATCGGACACTGCATTCTAGTATTTGCAGGATCCGGCGTGATGCTGCAAGTCATTGGTCAGAAGGATAGAAATACTGGATCATAAATGTATGCAGAACTAAAAGTGAAACATAAAATGATATTCAAAACTAGCTGTGCCCGCGGTTTCTTCCGCGTTTATGGTTGATGTTATGATGTAGCCTATAGCCTTCCTCAATACGTTAACTATACAACACAAACAATATTTTTTTATTTGAACCAGTAGTTTCTGAGATTAGCACGTTCAAGTAAACAAACAAACTCTTCAGCTTTATATATTAGTAAGTAAGTATAAGATATAAGATATGCATTTAGAAAATATCAACCGACCGACGGACAAAATACTTAAACAAAAGAATCAGGTTTACCAAATTTGTTTTGTTTAAGTATTTTGTCTATATTGCTGTAAGTATTGCTTGGTAAGACATTATTTGGAAATAGCTACTGACTGATTGGTTAGACATTATTTTGGAAATAACTGCGCATAAAACATAACATACATTATTATTAACAGTCTCCTATGATGACTA
Organism: Glyphodes perspectalis; assembly: GCA_951394215.1. NCBI lineage: Eukaryota > Metazoa > Arthropoda > Insecta > Lepidoptera > Crambidae > Glyphodes > Glyphodes perspectalis. The sequence continues at coordinate 10,665,282 of OX596211.1, read as the reverse complement.
TTCCTAACTTTACATAAGTACCAGATAACCAGCAGCAGAAAACGCTCTATCAGCTTCCGCGCTTGTACAGATAGCGCGCGAGTTGAATGCAGTCGGAGCCTAAGACGAGACATACCTGAGGTCTGCATTCAACTCGCGCGCTATCTGTATGTACAATGGTTAGTAAACAGTTGTAGGCGAATTGGTATTCGCCTTTTAATCCAGACTCAAACAAATGCATTTCCTTCCTAACCAAAGATCCAGAAACTGAGCTCTAGAAGGAGGAGTGCGGTAAGCAGATTTAAAACTCGATAGAGTCTGTTCGAGTTCATCTCGAAGAGACATCGGTTCAGGCTCCATAGTTTAACACATGGCGATTAATTATCGTTGCGCAGTCCTGCGGGATCCCGCTAGATTTTTGTGCAGGACTGATCCCGCAAAAATCGTGCGAGATCCCGGTATATCGGGATCCTGGTATTGCGGTATTGCATTCCCTAATAGACATACATACCTGTATGTTTTAAAATGGTCCATCACTCGAGTACAAACGTCCATGTTAATTTGCCCCTAGTAGAATTTGAACCTTGGTTTTGTGACCAGGATCTGACCGACGAACGGGCTTAGTCGGGGTCCGCCCGGACCACGAATTTCAATTTAAAAGTGTTTATTTTATTAAAGCACCTGCCTTCTGCAGACCCTTGGACAGCGGAACCAAATAGATTAGATCATGGTTACAACTTCATAACTGTTAAAACGAGCCAGTATCATTAGAAACTTTTTTTTCACCGCTGAACTATTGGTATGAATCCATTTATTTATTGGACACATTTATTTATTAAACACACACGCAGCAGTAGGTCTTTCTTCATTCAACGCATAGAACTGATAATCAACATATTATGATCAGTCAGTGCTCACTTATTATGATTCTTGTGACAAAGGATAGAAAAAGCTGCTCGGATATTTTTTTGACTACCCGGCCTCAGCGGGATGTTTTGGCATCCACCACTCTGGCATCCATAACATTTAAAAAAAAGGTTTTACTTTTGACGCCTCTTGGGTAGTACGTACTAACGCTACGCAGTATATAAATTGTACATATCTATACTTATAATAAATCTGTAGAGAGGTCAATTCTGTACATGAAATATATTTTCATAATAACTATCAGGGGGTGATTAGTGATCGATACTGATGCCAAAAATGCAATCAGTAAAATTTTTGTCTGTCTGTCTGTCTGTATGTTCCTTATATAAACAAAAACTAACTAACTAACTAACTAAACTTCACGCCACTTCCCTAGCGGGGTAGGCAGAGAGAACCGAACGCCATATGGCACGATCCTAACTTCCTAACAAAGACTACTTGACGGATTTTAACGAAACTTAGTACAATTATTCTTCATACTCCTGGGCAGGTTATAGTATACTTTTTATCACGCTACAATCAATAGGAGCAGAGTAGTGAAGGGAAATGTTGGGAAAACGGGACAAGTTACTCCATTTTTTAAGCTTCCGTCGCGTGTGCAGCCTTAATGGTTAAAGTTACATAGAAATCATGTATGACGGAAATAGTCTTTATAATATTAACCATAAACGCAGGTGACACCGCTGGCACAGCTAGTTTCAAATAATACATAAGATTATTAAATTACGAATTTCACGTTTTTGGAAAATAGCCCCACTCTCAGGTCCTTGACCACGTGTTTTCTTCCTTTCGTGGTCCTTTATCAAAATGGCACATGTTACATGCAATTTACATAAGTTATTTATATTTACATATGTAGTTTAAACATTTTCCTTCTGAATTGAAATTCATGTAACCTGTGTACCTTAGCACACGACATCACAATTTCATTTCACTTAACGTAATACAACCAAACCAAACTACCTCGTACTAACACTCATTTTAGGGTAATTCAAAAATTTACCTACCTACACTACTATTTCATCCATAAAATAAAATACTTATAGTTTTATATAGCTATAGTTTTATATATTTTTTTCAGATTCTGTCAACAGCAATGGCTGTTGTATCGATCCTGTATTTGGCTGCAGAGGGGCAGGACTACATGGAGTCGCATCCCGTGATGCGCCACCTCCTAGGCCTGGCACACCTGGACGTGAACCACCCTTCGAAACAGCTGATCTTTGGGATCATCCTCTTTCTCTCTGTTCTGTGGATCATTTCATCCATGGTGCTATTGCTTGGTATTAAATTGGTAAGAAGACATTAATATTATAGTCAGACTGGTGGGCTGTGGTTTATCAGTGATTATAGACGAGTTATACTGTATTCCTTTTTTATTCGTATTTTGTGATCGAAGGGTTACACGTTTATCTGAAAAGTATACTTGCATTGAAAGTCTACTAGCATTACCTTCACATAAGTTCAAATTGTGCATTAAAGCGTTTTTAATAAATAAGGTCTATTATAAGATTGAAGACTTCATAAATGATTAACATATACCTATGTTTAACTTTATAATGAAGTGTTCTCCTGCAGTGTTGTTATCTAATAAGTGTAGATTATTTAGTACGAAATGGTAAATTTTGGGATTTAAAAGAATAACTATCGAGTTTCTTGCCGGTTTCTTCTCGATAGATTCTACCTTCCGAACCGGTGGTAATACTTTTTTCTGTTTAAATTGACCATTTAATAAGTACTTTTTTGAAGCTTATATAAATAAAAAGATTTTGAATTTGAATTTGAATATAGTAAAGTGTTGATGAGATGTCTTGGTTATTCTCCATTGGTTGATAGAAATGCAGCTTTGTTACAGTAACGTTAATATTTGGTTCAAGTCCAGTAAAAGATGTCACTTTTAATCCAAATTAAGTAATAGTGACGGGAAGATAAATATTTTTTTTTAGAGTGTATTTAAAATGTGTCCGATATTTCCTATCTAAAAGGTTGCAATTGCAAATGCTATACACATAAACTCTCCAATACTAATACTAAATCGAATAGATACTAGTGTGCTTAATTTTTAAAGAAAAGTTAGGTAAGTACCTAAGTAAATAGTAAATAAACGACAAATATAAATTTAGTCCAGAGCAATATATTATTCGAATGTACACTTTGTACTTATTCACAGTTAGTCTAAGTCATACTTAATGGGGTTGACATGGTTAAGAATGTTATTTAATGTGTATCGTTATTTCGTTTCTCTAAGAAGCTTTGTGCTTTGAATACAACGATTCATTCATCATTCTTCTATGGACCGATAGTATTCTACTACTTACGTTTTTTACGTACAACGGGGTATTGTATGGCTTACTTCCTTTGAGGTTTGTACGAAAACAAGTTTACAGCATCTCTCAAAAACATAAGAACAGTATGTACAAGCCGTCGGATATATCTGTGAAACTCGTTGGTATGCTGGTTTTCGCCTATATAGACCTTAGAGCTTAGGTATATGGTTTAGGGGGTGAGAGGTTCCCGCACCCTCGCCAGCCCGGTAGGTAGTAAAGGCCGCCTTCGGCCAACTACCGTTGTACTCTAAAAAAAAAGATATATGAAGAGGATTATGATGATGTTAAAAAAAGCCAGTGAGGTGTGTAAAGACTGTGCCATATGGCGTTTGGTTCTCTCTGCCTACCAGGGAAGTGGCGTGAAGTTAGTTAGTTAGTCCATCTAATCGTGTCTTAATTTAGAATGTAAAGTTACCATTTATTGTTTTGTGGTGCTCAGGAGGTTAAAGAGGTTAGTTGCCTCTTTGACTGCTAACTCTTCGGGGATCACGGGCGCCATTATATAGGTATACGTAAATGTACATATTTACCTACCATTTCAGAGGGTGCCTGGCTATCTGCTCAGTTACTTCGCGGCCGGGATATTCATCACCTTCTTCGCCTTCCTATCTTCGCTACTGTTCCTCTTGAGTGGCTTGTGGCTACCAGCCTTGATACTGCTGGGTGCTTTGCGTAAGTATTTTGCGCCCATCTTGAAATAACATACGTACATATTTTACATATTTGCCTGGCTCGATGGCGCATTTGGCAGTGACCCTGCCCCATGCGCCAAGAGATGTGGGTTCGATCCCCACCCAGGACAAACGTTCGTGTGACAAATACTTGTGTTTGTTCTGTGTCTGGGTGTTGATATCTGATATTTAAATATATATTTGTAATACCACTGTTGATTCCATAGATTTAGGATGTACAAGATACACAAAGACGGCTCGGAGACATGACCAAAATAAATTTAAGCATGTGTTGGTTGACGTCTATGTGTGAGTTAAAAATAGTGTTGTCTAAGACGCACTTTCACATTATCGACTGATTCAGTTGTATACTAAGAATATAGGTATTTAAAACGCTTTTTTATACTTTTGATTTATTATTTATGGCATTGACTGAAATCAGTAGTTGTATATATTAGTTAAATTGGAATAAGTCGGTAAGAAATCTCATTCTAAGCAGTTCTATAAACAATGAGATGGTAAAATTCTTCGTATATTCAGCGTGTAAAAAATAAAAAAAATAGAAATATGTTCTATGATTTATACTAAGACAAAAAGATATGACTTTTGCTTTGACTGATGGAATGAAATGAAACAGATAATATATTAGTAACTTTTAATTTGGTGTCATTTAGTTATTTAAAAATAATATGTTGTGCAACAATTTTTTTGCTGCCGTCATTTGCCGTCAAAATGTTTGCTGCAGATAGTGGAGTTCTTACTGGGAGTCCAATCTGGTCTGTCTATAGTCCGCATCCACTTTTTACACAATGCTGGGTTGCTTGGAAACCTAGAAAAATTATCAGTTACTTACCTAACAAATTTACGGAGATAATGAGTTCCCAATGTGAATATAATTATATTTCAACATAACTTGGCTAAATAACTTTGTATTCATGTCATGATGTCGCTAAAAGACGATTAAGTTTTATCGATACTCATGACGTCACCGCTTTGTCAAGCACTAGCGTAACCAAACTATTTACTATTTTACACAATATTTTCCCCAATTCTGTTTATAATCACGATGTATACTTAGAAAGATCAAATATAATCAATATACTATTGTAAACATATTTTTCTAAACTGATTACTAGCAACAATTTGACAAAATATGGTTTGAAAAAATCTAATGATAAAATCGTATTTACCTGTGAAAAGTGTATTTATTCGGATTATTCCGTCGTGTAACCTCACAATCACGTACAGAACAAGTCACCTCAATTGCACATTTAATATTCTCGATTATAATCCAAGGTTTAATACATAAATGCACAAATTTCACTGCGACGTAGAATAGACCGGGACGCTAAGGCCTCTTACTCGCAAAAACATTGACATATAGGTACTTCATTCGCTGTCTCTTTTTCTCTCGGGCGGTTTCTATTTCAGCAGGATTACTCGCTCCCACGCTTTATGTATCTTTTGCGTAGTCAAAAAATTCTAAATCTATGGTTGATTCTGATATCCGTAACACAAGTGCTTAAGCTACTTACCTCGGAGACAGATCAATGTATGTGATGTTGTCGGATATTTATTTATATAAACAGAATAAAAGGGCCAGCAGGCCCCTTTGATGTCTTAAAATAATGGCAATGTCTAATTTTACAGTCATATTGGTGTTTTCATGCATTTATAAAACTATAGGTGTTTTTAATTATTATGACAATATCATTTGTAAACGATCGTAAAAGACAATTTGCATCTTCTTCTATAAATTAGACTGCACCGCACTATGAGTGGAAGTAGGTACTTCTGCCGAGCTAGGTGTTGCTTGCTCAGGGACCTAGGTCCAGAGATTTAGATCTAGATCTCTGCCTAGGTCCAACTAACCGTCTTGGTGTATTGTACAATATACTTAGTGGCGAGAATAACTTCCTCAGCGCGATGCAGGGTTGTATGGCGTTTCTGCATGTTCGATCGACGTCATCTGTACATATTATTGGAGGTATAATCTTTACTATCTTGTGGCGCGGTCGCCACAATGCATCAGAAGGATTAAAAGAAACAAATATTTTAAACGGTTAATGCAACATAAAAGCTGTTTTAAACATTTTTAACCGACTAAAAAAATCGAGGTTATCAGTTCAAGCCGTACCTATACGTTTTTCTTATCTATGTATTTTTTCTTTATATTTCCTATTTATAATATTTACTCAAGTCAACGGAGCACGTATAAAAAAGGTTTACTATCTCTGCTTACGTTAAATAATGTATAATATGAAAATATAACATAAAATATGTTTAAATTAAGACGATTGTTTTGTTTTATTTCAGTAATCCACATACACTTCCTCGTAGTTGTGTACACATTCTACGAATTAATTCTCCACGGGAAGGTAATTGTTTCAAACACAATGGACACTGATGAAGAAATACTAATTCAACCATAAAGCCTAAAACATAGAATTAACTGTTTTCCTCGACTTCGTTTGCATGGATGTTAACAAATAAGTATATTTTATTAGCGGAAACCAAAGTATTTTTAAGTGATAAGTACTTACATGTAAAACTCATTATCTGTTATTGAACGTTCCATCAAAATTGGTTTAAGTACGTAGTTAAGCATCTAAAACATGATTTTTCGTTGTTATCTGGATCTACGATATGACTTTTTGAGCTTCAGTCCAGGACCCCGTGGATTCAAGGGGCCCCCAGCTAAGTCAAGTCAAAGTCAAAAATAGACGATAATGCAAAAAAAATCCATAATTTTATTAAATTAAACAGATCGTACGGTTTGGAGCCCTGCAAATCCTGCGATTAATCAAACCTATTACGTCTTATACTTTGAGTAATTAGGTGGACCCGTAAGTAGCATTAGCCTAGGGCCCCCTAAACTCACTGTCCGGCCCTGCTACCATATGTTGTATATGCGTTGCGTATAGCAATAAGATGTTATATTATGCGAGATAAGGCTCACATTGCGCCATGACACTTCAATTTTATTAGTTAATGTAGATTTTTTAAATCTAAATTACCGTATATCTAACGGAAGTTAAACTTATTTCTCTATCACCCAGGCAAGCATGTTTTTGGAAGAATCCTACAGAATTAAATTTTTTGACCTTTGACAGCTTGCAAAAGCAAAATTGTATGATTATTATTGATAATAAAATGAAACTAACTAAACTTCACGCCACTTCCCTAGCGGGGTAGGCAGAGAGAACCGAACGCCATATGGCACGATCCTTACACACCTCACTCGCCTCTTCAACATTCATAATCCTTTTCATACAAGCTCTACGATTTTTATGACTCCTAACATCACCTTCTTTTAATACACGACCAATCTGGTCGTGGTAGGTGAGCCTGAGCCTTCCGCGGCTCCTACATCCTTCCACATTCGCATTGTATATCTGTTTAGTAAATCTTTCGTCATCCATTCTTTCCACATGTCCGAACCACCGGATCATTAAGCACCTCTTCTTACCTTGACTCCGACGCTGTTCTTCAGACCAACTCTCTTTCTTACATCATCATTCCGAACGCAGTCTGTGAGCGATACACCGCAGATTTTCCGCAGCGCACGCATCTCGACCGCGTTTATTCTACTTTCATGCTCTTTCTGCCATACCCAACTCTCGCTTCCATATGTTAGCGTAGGAATCAGCACCGCATTGTGTATGGCGAGCTGGGCCTTCTGGCTTAAGATTTTACTGCCTAAAAGTTTTCCTAACGCTCCATTCACCCTATTCCCTGCATTCACTCTTCTTTCTATATCAGCGGAGTACCTTCCATCTCTACTAAATGCAGATCCTAGATATACAATTTCATTCACCTGTTCCAGCACTACATCGTCAACCGTTATCCTTGTATCCGTTCTGGTTTCATCTCTTTCAAACACCATAATCTTTCATGATAATAAAATGAAAGTTATGAAAATGTAGGTAATTAAGTAATTCACTTTTGCATTTAAGTATAGTGGGTAGTAGTTAGTTAAGTAAACATAACAACATACGAGTTGCATAGACATACTCTCCTTACGTGAAGTAGTTGCGACCATTTTATGGGTTGGAACCCATAAAATGGTTTTTTTCTTTCATACCCAAAGGGTACACAGGACCCTATTACTAACAAAGTAGATAATATATAAGGGAGCCCCATTCATATACAGAATAGAAAAAACTAGTATATAAGTGGCGTGGCACAAAATTAGCATGAGATCCGATGAAGCCAAATTCATAGAAATACGCCATTAGTCACATACTACACCAAAGATAATCAATTAGCAGTATTGGCCATTCTTATGTCAGTCAGTAACATCTTATCTCATTAGTCCTACATTAAAAAATATACCTTAATTCTTTTGAAAAGCGGTTCAATTTACTATACCTACCTGTAAAAAAGTAGTTGAGAGCTTTCGTAATCTACGTTCAAATATTGAGAAAATGTTTCTTGTCGTCAATAGATGGCGTCGTATTCAAGCAGGCTCCGCGTAGTCTTGCGTTAAAACGCAGGATTGTGGTTTCACTGCCACGCCCAATTGGCACTTCCAATTTATATTGTTTTTTTGCCGTTTTTTTCTCGATATTAATAACGGCAACAGGTAAACACTTGAAATATTCACAGAATATATAGCCACCGTGGCTACAGTTAGTGTCTAGTGTTGTATAGATAATGGTACGGAACCCTTCGTACGCAAGTCCGACTCGCACTTGGCCGGTTTTTGATATAGTGAGATGTCGTGAGATCTAGCCCAACAGCACCCTGCATCAAGTATTCCATGGCTAAACAAGCTAGCATGATTATTTGGAGTTCTCCTCCACGTGAAAACTGAAATTGGGTGAAAATTTACTGGAACCCCAACGACTTTTGTGGTTCGTCTTTACGTATAATACCTACATCTATGTATAGTAAGTCTGAGTAAATATGAATGTAATAGGTACATACATGATGTCTTTAAAATTAGCTTAAATACAAAAAAAAAAAATAAGTAGAAATAGGTATTTCATAAGTTAAGCTTTTAATGCGTCTTTAAAAGAAATTATCATATTTGTGTTTCGATCCAATACTCTTGTGAGAAATAAATTAAATAATGAGTTTGAGTTTGTTTCATTTTCCCCTCTTTATCTTCCTAGCGTTATGTTCCGTTTTTAAACAGGTTCCGCTTAGACCATGATCCAGGATTTAGCGAGTCTGGTAATTACATTGAAGCGACTGCTGGTCTGACCTTCGTAACCCTAAGATAGGGGAACCAGACAATTGGATCATGGTTACAAATCCAAAGTTTTTTGAATTTGAAGGTTTCATCACGATGTTTTCCTTCACCGACGAGCTAGTGGTATTAATACGTACATAGATTTGAAAAATCCAGAGGTACGTGCCCGGGTTTGAACCCGCACTCCTCGGTTAAGAGGCGCGTGCCCTTACCATTGAGCAACCACCGCTCTTCATTTTCCCCTCTTATATATTGTAAATACCTACTTGCAATGCCGTCTTTACCAAAAGGGCACAAGCGGCGCGTGCACAGAGCCCCCATTCACAAGGGGCCTGGAAGGACCGACAATCTGTCTGTTTTCCAAACATGAAGTTGCTACAAGAATATTCCTTTGTCTATTGGTTACCAATTGTAATGGAAAGCGGTAATTTTCGTAGCCTAAGAGAATGAAAAAAAAACTGCAAACAACAGTGTTACAAGAACGACTGATTATTTAGTCAATTATGTGTATAGAAAGTAATATCCTTCTAAAAGGGTATAATAGAAGATTTTTTTGAACAGAAATCCCGAAAGAAACCACTATCGTAGTCGTAACCAAAGAAACACCATAATGGTATTAATAATGACATTTGGTTACCCATACTAAATTATAATGGTGGGAGGATGTTAGGATGTTAGTCGGGGGTCATTCTAGTGTAATTTATTTTTTAAATTTCCAGTTACCCCCTTAGATAGTCCATCGACTAAGATAATGACAAACCAAATACGGTGGAGAGTGGCAGCAAAGTCAGATTTAAATTAATAATAAATAATAAATTGTCCAGACTGACACACCAATTCCCTAGTTCCAAATTAAGCAAAATTAAAAATTTTGAAAAAAACCCACGACGGTAAAAATCTAATCGAAAAAGAATAAAATGACCCAAAATCCTCGACTTAACCCAATTATTATGTAACGAAATATTACACAGGTCAACAGTATTTTTGCTGCACAAACAATTCACTGCATTTTTAATAAAGTAGTAACAGTTGATGCAGACCCGGTTATCAAAATTGTTCAGTCAGCTTTCATTTTTGTTATATTTGGGACAAAAGTGACTAAAATTGGCTATAAGACCTGGCTTTAGTATTGATAAATCAATTCATAAATATTAAATATAAAAAATTCATCATCTATTCTGAAAAGGAATGATCCCAAATTATTGATTACCAGTATAAATTATATTGCTTAATTGATGACTCACAAAATATTCGCAATAGAAAAGTATGAAAATTTCGTTGGTACAAAAGGCACAGCTTGCAATATATGAAAAAAAATTGAAAAAACTTAACTAGACATATCTTTGCATAGAAGGTTATTAGAATTCTAATTCGATGTGTATTAATATGTTAATCATTCCTATTATCAAACAGATGTATTAAGATTATGTATCCATCATTTTTAAACTGTTAAATAAATCGTAAAAAATCGTTTAAATAGCTAATTTTTTAATGTTTGCAGTCAAATAACTAAAAAATGTGAGCTGATTGGACAATTTTAATAACAAAATTGTATTATGCTTGTACTGATCAGTAAAAAAAGAAATGAATTGTTTCCGCAACAAAAAGAAAGTGTAATTTTGTTGTCTTGTGTTATAATAGACGTAAAAATACTTCGAAAAAAGATAGTATAAAGTTGATATCTCGAGAATTCGGTAATAGATATACCTAACTAACTAACCTAAACAATGAATATCGATGTTTACAGTTTTTTCCTAACGTGTCTGTTTCTCGAAAATATACTTAGATGTAGCGATAATAATTTTACCATAATACATAACCGAGGAATATCCCTATATATATTTATATGAGGCGGTTGTCGCCCAGGCCCTCTCGCTCCGGAGCATGGTCTCCACCAAGCTCGGGAGCGAGAGTTTTGGTCCGACCACAGCGCATAGATGTACGCGCTGGGCGGACCATGACGGGCACACCATGAACGTGTGCTCCGTCGTTTCCTCTGCCGCACCACATTATAGGCACGACGGGGGGGGGGGGGGGGGGGGGAAGCCCTTACCTATGTAAGATCATTATAACGCCGCATGGCCCAGCCCCGATGGGGGAGCTATCAGATCTTTAAACTACATTTCGACAAAAATAAAGTTAAACTAGATTAAATAGAAAATTGTCTAAAAGTAGTGACTAGTGGTTGTTAGCTCGTTTATATCATACTAATATTATAAAGAGGAAAGATTTGATTGTTTATTTAAAAAGTGCGGGTTCAAAACCGGGCACGTACCTCTTGATTTTTCAAGTCTATGTACGTATTTATACCACTAGCTCGACGGTAAAAAAAAACATCGTGATGAAACCTGCAAATTCAAACAACTTTGGATTTGTAACCATGGTCCAAAAATTGTCTGGTTCCCCTATCTTAGGGTTATGAAGGTCAGATCGGCAATCGCTTCAATGTAATTACCAGACTCGCTAAATCCTGGCTCATGGTCTAAGCGGACCCCGTCTAAGCACGGGACATAACGCTACGAATATGATGATATTCATACTGCGCGCCTTCGGTAGATGCAATAGCAAAAACTTGTTATCTTTACACATTGTTTGAATCAAATAGGCGCTGTAATAATTTACAGTTACATTCGTATATATTTTTTGTAAAAGACAGGTAAAATCATTAAGCTTCTATCAGAACGCCGCCTACAATGAAACATGATTATGATAATCCATTTTAATCAACCTATATTATACAGTACCTATCTATATAGAAACGAAAGCTAAGGTCATGGTTTCCCGCAACAACCAACTTTCGTGTAAAGTAGGGACACGTCATTTGTACTGGATGTTTATTTATTATTCGAATTCAAAATGTCTGTATTTAAGTAGGCTTTAAGAAAGCACTTATAAATTGTCAAATTTACATACTTAAGCTACTTACATGAATCTACCGCCGGTTCGGAATGTTGATTCTATCGAGAAGAAACCGGCAAGAAACTCGGTAGTTACTCTTTTCAGCGTCAAAGTATTAATTTTTAAATTTTTCATGAGGTCTTGACCAACTTATACCTTTAATGGCCGTTAAAGGTACGGATTACGGATATTATTGGTATTAGATGTTGACCTCGATGGTTCCTAAAATTTGTTTTATTTCTTTTTTTCATCACGCGTTCCATATTTAAGTTTCGCGCGTCTTTTGTTCTATATTGGTTGATTCCACCCACAGATTCCGAATATCTTTGAAGCGAGCGATAAGAAGCTACTAACAGACTTCCATCCATCTCTTATTTAGCTTTCCTCTTCCTCTCCATCCACTAACATTCGTACTCAAAACTCTCTTTGTCACGTGTACTTCCTCTCTTCTCATCACTTGTCTTTGCAGCATGTTCGTAAAGATATCAGTGCTTAATAGCAATTAAACAGTACGGCTCGGGTACTATATTAGTGCAAATAATAAGATATGTTAACGAGGTTACAACTAATACATGCTAAATATTAGTATTTGTCTTTTAATACATACATATAACTGTTATATCAACTAATTATTAAACTCATCATGAGTTTTAAATATTTACTTACATATTTTCATATCGCTGTAATTAATTAAAGCTTGTTTACTTTCATGTAAGTTGTAAATGTCTTATTAGACTGTCAATTATACAGAGGGAACCAGGCGTTTTTTAGTTTAGTTTATTCTATATACATTGATTAATGAATTGTTAATAAATTTCAGCTGGTTATTCACAAGTTTTCCAGTATGGCCGATTGAGACTTTGTTCGTATATGTGGCAGTATTAAGGGCCTTAGCTGCCTTTTCTAAATACCTATGGAAGTTCATTAACACCAGCTAATCTGGACGCGTTGCTGTTGCGGATGGGTAAGATTTAATCCTTATTATAATCAGTACAATGAAGTACAAAAGCATATTGTTTTCAGTAAATGATGTAGCTGAACTGGCGGACGACAGAACTGACTTTGAACCAGTGGGACAATCTCCTCATATTCAAATTTAAGCCTCATGATATTGTGAGTGAGTAAAGTATTGTGAGATATCGTTAGACACAACATATCATGAGTGGGAGAGGAGCGGCGAAGAAAATATCAAAATTAATTACCTAATTGTAATATAAAAAAAATATGTCATGTTCATATAATAATATGATATGTTATACTTACTTAATAGTTGTACGTAGTATATTATTACATACCTCTTCGGTAATAACATTATTAAGTGACCAAGTTTGAGAAACCCTGATATAGAGTAAGCTATATACTCCAATCAACGAATACTGGCTGGTTATTTACTTTTGTAAACGCACATTATAAATAGTATAACCAAACATGATTATTTCTTTATTTAAATTTCATAACATAAAGATAGGTAAATAGTCACTTAAGAAGTTACGTTACGTAGGTATTATTTGGGTCTGCCTTAACGGTTAGAAGCTGTAGGTCAATTTCTTGTTTCAAATAAGCACCAAAAGATTATTTTTAAGGGCTTTTTCAAATTATTCGGTGACTGTATCTGAGTTGTTATTTTATCACTGCCTCTAAGATGGCCTTAGATTTGGCAATTTGCGTAGGTATTCTGGCGTCTATAAGTCAGGACACGCACAGGACGCACATTGCGCCGTGTGGCCTACGCACTGAAATCATAATTTACACGTATTGTCGTAGTCGGGTAAAAATATAGTCATTCCGTTGTCCCTACATACCTTTGGTTGGTTGTTGCGCAACATAACAAAGAAACAAAGTTTGCTGCCGAGTACATGCGGCAGCAATAAGGCACACCCAAACGGCTACCTGCCTCAAACCGTACAAAAAATGGGCAAAGTTTATGTAGGTACGTGTCAGATTCGCTGACTCTAGTTCTAGGGATTTTTTTTCAAATCTTTATTACTAACATAACGCAGCTTGTGGTGGCTTTTTAACATTTTTTTTTAAAGTCATACACGAATGAAGCCCTGGAAAAAAGTACCTATTTCATACAAATTATTTTATTTCAATAGAAAATCATTAAATTTTTTGTTAAAAAGACTAGAAATTATAACATTTAATAAATATTATTTTTCTTTATCAGCTGGATAATATTTTTGTTTACGTCTAATTGCTAATAGCCTATTTTGGTCTAGTACCTATATATTTGAAACCAAAATGAAGGTCGCGGATTCGTATCTCACGTGATGCATAATTTCATTAATTTCACACTTTTCTTCGCTTGAATGTTGTTAACATAAGATACAAATTCTGCTGAACGCGAAAGGGCTATATGGATTGTGAGGTATGGTAGCAGACAGGAGCATTCTAAAGCTAATCTAGCCTAGTCTAGCGGTGGTGGCCTGACACGCGCTGTGTGCAATGGGGTAACCACACCTGGCAATCTTACTCCGTATAAAGGCAAAACTTATGAGCCATTATAACTTTAGTGATGCAGCTGCCTTTGAATATAATTTGCGCCCTTATAGATAGTAGAGCGAGTCCTTTGGTATTGTAACGGTCGGCCAGGGGCCCTCATTACCTGCGTTTGGCGGGATTTACCCATAACACAACGGTTACTGGAATACTGTGTTTTCGAACAAGGGTTGACACGAATATTTGAAATGTTACGGCTTTCCCCTAACATATATTTAACTACAAGCCTATCTGACCTTCGTAATCTTAAATACATATAAATATATAGGTGATATATCTAGACATATTGGACAATGGTTATACATCCATAGTTATTTAGATGTGCAGGTTTCATCAGCAGTAAGATTTTAATAATTAGGAGGTACTTACCCAGGTTTCGAACCAGCACCTCTTGCATATGGGGCGTGTGTCCTTACCATTAATCTACCTCGTAGTCGTTCTTCAATAGTCACATGGTACGCTGGTATGCTAAATTACATATATCTACGTCTATGTAGGTATGCAAATCGTTTGTCTAACTCGAATGGATAAACTAGGAGTATGTTTGACATAATTCAGAGAGCGATAATAATTGGTTCTGCTTGGACAATTTTATTTATCTTCTATACTTATAATAAATCTGTAGAGAGGTCAATTCTGTACATGAAATATATTTTCAAAATAACAATCAGGGGGTGATTAGTGATCGATACTGATGCCAAAAATGCAATCAGTATAATTTTTGTCTGTCTGTCTGTCTGTCTGTCTCTATGTTCCTTATAGAAACAAAAACTACTCGACGGATTTTAACGAAACTTAGTACAATTATTCTTCATACTCCTGGGCAGGTTATAGTATACTTTCAACACGCTACAATCAATAGGAGCAGAGTAGTGAAGGGAAATGTTGGGAAATCGGGCGAAGTTACTCCATTTTTTAAGCTTCCGTCGCGTGTGCAGCCTTAATGGTTAAAGTTACATAGAAATCATGTATGACGGAAATAGTCTTTATAATATTAACCATAAGCTCGGGTGACACCGCTGGCACAGCTAGTTAGTAAATAAAGTCAAAGTCTATATGGTAATAGACAAGATAACTTTATCTTGTCCGTTGCCTCATCGGTTTGGGTGTTTCGGCTACCATAACCTAGATATGGAGCAATTAGTTGTTCTATTACGACTGGCCCGTTGGCCTAGTGGTCAGAGACCCTGGCCACGAAACTAAAGGTTGCTGGTTCGAATTCCGCTAGAGGCAAATGTTTCGTGTGATGAACATGGACATTTATACTCGAGTCATTGATGTTTATAAACATATATAAGTACAAGCATTAGCGTAGTTTGCAACGAGGGATTTTGTGTGTCAGTCTGAACAATTTAATTTATTCAATATAATTATATTAATTAGTACCTATGTTAGCAATTATTTTTTTGTCAATTATAATTTTTCATCCTAATATTATTATAAACGCAAAAGTTTGTGATGATGTATGGATGCTTGTTACCCATGCATGTATGTACCATGTTGTACCACGCGAGCAAAGCCGCGGACAGAAGCTAGTTCAAAATAATTCGTCAAAGCCACGAATGTTTTTACATATAGCCTCTACGTGTAATGTAACAACGTTACACTTTGCGTACACATACAATACAATACAACTTCTATGACATATTTAGTAAGAATAAAGCTTTTCGTAACAGTACGTAAACGATACACTACATGATTCACCCTTTGACAAGAAGATTAAATATAAATAAATATCCGACTACATCACATACATTGATCTGACTCCGAGGTAAGTAGCTTAAGCACTTGTGTTACGGATATCAGAATCAACAGTGGTATTACATATATATACTTAAATATTGGATATTAACACCCAGACACAGAACAAACACAAGTATTCATCATACGAA
This sequence comes from Glyphodes perspectalis, assembly GCA_951394215.1. Taxonomy (NCBI): domain Eukaryota; kingdom Metazoa; phylum Arthropoda; class Insecta; order Lepidoptera; family Crambidae; genus Glyphodes; species Glyphodes perspectalis. The sequence continues at coordinate 10,648,892 of OX596211.1, read as the reverse complement.
TATTTGTCCTGGGTGGGAATCGAACCCACAACTCTTGGCGCATGGGGCAGGGTCACTACCGAATGCGCCATCGAGCCAGTCATATGATATGTTAACATGCTATTTTATTATTGACCAGAATATTATTACTTACGCGCAGGCTGAATTGAAATTCAACTTACATTATACGTACATACATACATACATATCGTCCCGAAATCCCCGAATCGGTAGAATAAGAGTCATACATACATGTCACCCCCCTATTTTAACGAGGGGAATGCCTTACTCACCGTCACGCCGTTCGAGGAAAATCGCCGTTTGTGTGTGTGGCACTCCCAGGTGCCTTCGTACAAATACATACTTATCACGCCCTGAATCCGCGAAACGGTAGAAAGAGTCAAGAAGATAAGTCCACGTGCTAATTTATTATTAACTAGAATAAACGTACGCGCAGGCTGAATTTTAAATTCAGCTTACATAATACATGCATACATATAACTGCCTGGATTGTGTGAAAGATGATATGAGTAAAATGGAAGTGGATAGCTTGATGACGGCTGACCAGGACGTATGGGAGAAGAAGACATTCTGCGCCGACCCCAGGTGAACTGGGAGAAGGGCAAGAGGATGATGATATAACTGCCTGAATCCCCGAAATGGGAGAAGGTGTCTAAGGAGAAATAAGCTCCTGCACCATAAGTACAACGCATCATCATCTTCCTAGCGTTATGTCCTATGGTTAAGATTAAGAATTAAAGAATTCGGCGAGTTTGGTAATTAGAGTGAAGCGACTGCCGATCTGAATTTCATAACAATTAGATAAGGGGAACCACACAATTTAGATCACATCCATAATTGTTTGAATGTCGATCATATTTTCATTTCGTTTGGTTATGTTTTATTTCATTTCATTGATCTACTACCGCTCTTGGCGCTCTTTATGTATTTTTACATGTATCTACAATACATTCTGATTAATACACTAATAAAATAGCACTTGCCTATTTATCAAATAATGCATTTTAATAAATTAATAACTATTGTTTTTATTATGTTGAAGTTAATAATAGCAACTATAAAGTCGTAGTTAGTGATGACTAATCGCAATGTCATTTTTGCGTTCGGACATCCACATTAAGGCTTCACTATCTAAAATATGACTAAGTTACTGATAAGTAACCTCTTAAGTTATGTTATTACGATTGTACATTCTGATTCTGAAAAGTGATAGAAAAGTTGTGGGACGATTTTAATTATGAAGTTAAATACAAGCACATGTGTGCCTAGTTTCAGAAGGCACTACAATAGATTGATCGATTAATTTGTATAACAAATAATAAATATCAGCTAGTAGATTTCTGCAAACGTTCATCATCTTTACGAATCTTTATTAATACTATGGTAGCTTTGTATGTCTGTGTAGGTAATTGTTACGTTTTCATGTTTAGACGTGACCGACCGTGATGAAATCTGAAAAGGAAGAAAGACATGGATAGAATAATTCTAAAACTGTACATGACATGATAAATCCTGGGGAGGCATTCGACCCGATCCTTGGCAATGAATATAATTCGGTCTTTTCGATTCGAACGAAACGATGATTTTTCTGCTCTAGTGTAAAATGTGCTATTTATTATTCCATCTCTGACTCGGCCTACTCCGTAAATAAATTCGTGTAAAATAAGTTTACTTTTTTTGTTTTACTAATCAATCTAATCATATTAATATTTCGTTTTAATTTCAAATGTTATAAATGACATAACGCAGTACAATGCTGTAATAAACACATAGCTATGTATTTACAGCAAGGCCTTCAATATACATTGAAATATAGGATACCCGGTACAGAGGTCAGGCCTAACGTAGGCTGCAGCGCTGCAGGGTTGCAGGCTGCAGCGCTGCAGCGGTAATAAAGCGCTGGTTTATAATGAGCTTTTATTACGTCAGTGCCCAGTAAAACAGATTTACAGTAAGTACGGTGTACTTACAACACTAAATTTATTGGAAGCCCTACATCGCAAAGCTTTGATAGAAGTGTGGTATGGTATATCAATTAATGTAGGTACTTTAATTTGAATTTGAATTTCTACGTGGTATTACCATTAATATGGTCTAACCCCATGGTTAGACCACATATTCCTTGCCAAGATCAGTTAGACCACCATATGATCTACCGCAGTTAAATGCAGAAGAGTGATTAATTTAGTGTTGCCGCTCGATAGTCCACTATCGATAGTCTATCGATAGTTGGGCTAAAGCAATAGTATCGATAGCCCTATCGATAGTATCGATAGTGTCGATAGTATCGATAGAATCGATAGCCACGTGAGTGGCAATACTATCGACACACAGCAATACTATCGATAGTGTCGATACTATTGATAGTGTCGATAGTTTTATGGTATTGATAGTGACATTTTCCTCAATAGTAGGTATTGCTGATTCAATAATTGTCTAGTGGAATTTCGACATTGAGCTACAATACCATCGATACTATCGATAGTATTGCAGTATACTGATACTATTTTACCAAACTGAGCTATCGATTATTAATAGTATCGATTCTATCGATACCATCGATAGGCCTATCAATATTATAGATGATAGATCGATAGTCAAACTTTCGATAGTTCGGCAACACGAAATTAATTCAAGCACTAAATCCTTTACCTTGGAAAGGGATTTTCTCTGAATTTGAATTAATATTTGAATTTAATTTATTTTTAAAAGCATTATACATGATTTTCTATTTTAAATCATCATTTATAAAATATTAAGTAGGTACGCTTAAAATCCAAGACTGATGCTTCACTGACATTTTCTTTTGTGTCGCAAGCCCGACGGTCCGCAGACGCTCTGCTGGTTTGACTGTATCCCCAGTGATCAGTTGTGTTGTTGATTTGCTTTTGGGCACACCACTCGATACATTCCAGTACACGCACAAACAAACCGGACAAATGTAAGTACAAGTTTTAGTTAATTCTTTATACCATTTAGACTTAATTGTTATAGTGATTTACGGTCTTTGTGGAAGAATTGGGCAGAATAATTTAGTTCTCTTTACATATAAGATTCGTTATGTTTAAAATTTTAATAGCTGATGGATAATGTTGTCGCATCTAGGGATTCTCCTATTGCAAAACCTTTGATTGTTATAAATATAGCAGGTATGCGTGTTAAGTTTTGTTTACGAATTTGCGTTTAAATACAAACCGTCTAGTTAAAATGTTGTTGAGCGTGGGAATAAAATGAATAGACACAAAGCATTGCTTACTAAACAAAATGGTGGCGTAGGGCTCGCCCTTAAATTGGGCACGTGTTATTACTGGTTTGGGCATCATGAACAATGCTACTAGGTACTAGTTTGATTCGGCTACAACAATCAATACATGCTTATTAATTTTTATCATCTATAAAAATTAAGTATAACGTGTAACTCTAATAAATATTTTTATTAACTATGCATAAAATCACGCCCATAATACCCGAAGAGGTGGGCCGAGTCAATGGAGCGGCAAACACAATCACATTCAACTAAAAAGTAAAACTGGACTGGGTTAGTTAAAAAATTGTAAAAAAGTAATGACAAGTGGCTAGCTTGTCGCCTACACAATCACATACCCAAAACCCGATGGACCACTAGTCGCCCGTTACGTCACGCTAGGCTAGAAACAAAGTTGGCACATTCTTTTTAAGTCCCAGACCAACATTGGACATTTAACTAACTTATCTATATTTTATATATGCCTATAATTCTCGACTACTATAATAGGGATGACGACTGCATTAAAAAACTATAATTCAATTTAGTCCGTCAGTTATATTAAACATAAATATTAGACACATATTTTGCACTTTATCAAATTAACAAAAAATCACAAAGATAAAGAGCATCAAAGTTTTGGAGTGGGGGCTTACGACGTCACTATTTAGTAAAAATTGTACGAATGTGTGACGTCACGCGTAACTTGAATGCATTGTATCTTCGTCAATGTTTGTTTGAGAAATAAATAAATAAATATGTGTTCAATATTTTTGTATAATCTAACTGACGGACTAAATAGATTTTTTAGTCATCTTGCCTGTTATCCAATAGTTATTGCAAATAACAAATTCCAAATTACTGTATCTTCCAATCCCCAAAATACATAATATTTGTAATAAGTAGGTACTAATACGTGTCATACACACATATACAAGCATCTTAAATGACTTTAAACTTTTTCAATAGTTATATAATATTCTTGCTATATAGGTACGTATCTACTACTAATAAAAGTGGTTTAAAATCCCTATAGTTTTGTTCGGGTTTGTTGCCGAGATTGATAAATGATAGATTTTGATTACGGTAAAAAAGACTTATATTTGGAGATAAAAAACAAGACAAATAATACACTTATTTTGTCATTTATTACTTTTACAGTTTAACCTCAATTGATTTCCTATAAAACAATTCTTTCTTTTTCGCGCCATTTTGTTTTTTTGTTGCGCGGAATGCGTACCTACATTCAAATAATACGATTAGGTATTTACTATAATCGGATAACTGTGTATGTATATACACAGATGGACAGAGTATTCTGTCCATCTTAAGAATTTCTTTTTGACAGTTTACATAGAACGTAACGGTTAAAGATTACGAATAAATTAACTTCAATATGCGTAATACTAGAATTATATTTACTCAATAATCATTGATATCAATTAGTTTATTTAATAGATAAAAAAAAGATAAAAAGACCGTAAAAGCAATAGTTTTTACAAGATATTGATGGGATCCTTTTATTCTGGTGAGAATGGTGCATCGATTTACAATCGTTGATAAATGCTATGGTTAATCTGATTAAGAAAAGCTTATCATAATATGTTAATACTCCTCGGTAATGAGTCGTGTGCCCTAACAATTAAGCTACCACCGCTATGAAAACTGAAAGACAATATACCTAATATGAAGTGGAAACTAATAAGTAAATTGAAATATAAACATTTCTTAAAGTTTTCTTATACCGATTCGTATGGTAATACCCATCTAGGCAGTTGGTTTTCATATTAAACAATAAAGACGCATAAACGCCACGAATTTATATTTATTCCACATAATAAGTAGTAAATTTTTCAATAAAATTTAAAATTCGGAGTAACGTCACGTTTATGGTTTTTTAAAACACAGACTACTTATGTACAATTTAAAATAAAATTGAAATTAGAATAAAAGAGATAACAATATCTCCAAATAAATATGAACCAGTTCTCAATTATATTAAAATGTTGGAACTAGCTAGTTCGGGTAGTGGGCCATTTTGCAGATAATGATTTTATGTAGGTACGTTGTGCAGAATACTTTTAGGCATAAATATTCAACATAGCTAATCACTTTTCGTTACTAGTAAAATCTACCAAACACTTTAAAGCTCCCGAAAAAATAACGAAAATTTTTCAATATCTACATATTACGATAAAATTCGTAATAACAAAGAACTCGGGGTTGGTACTTAATTTTTGAGATGTAGACCAACATGGAACACATTAATTAAGACAGCTGTATGATGGTGCTGATGTTGTCAGTAAGCTTTCATGCTTACTGACAACATCGCCAAAGCAATATCATGTTCCACTATCTCCTTCTTTTATTACACGTACCTACAGTTAAGTTTATTCTTAGAAGAATTGGTCGCCATTCTTTTAATCTGCATTCCATTCTCCGAAGTTTTAACAACATTTTATTTAATGTATTATTTGCGAATAATTCAACGTCAGCAACGATAATTGTGTGATGTATTTAAAATCAATGGAAAACGCAGTCCTAGCCTAGCGGATTACATAGCGATTTCCTAACAAAGTCGTTAATGTTGTGTGGTGGAATTTGTTGTTGTTGTTGACCAATTTTAACCATTATAGTAACAAACAATTTACGTTACGTATACACCGATCTAAAGTTCAAGACATTTTTATACAATAAGACAGTGCCCATCCTCATACGGTCCGTTAAGTGCGTCTTCTCAGAGTACTTATTATACCTATAATATACATAGATACGTTATATTCACACCGCAATCAAGAGGGCAGGCAGTCTGAGGAACAGCAAGATCCTTTAACTATTTTTAACCTTAAATAAAACTGAGTTGGGTAAGTTGGAAAATAGTGTATGTTACGATATGCTACGCAAAAACACAAATGGTACATTATTTTTCAGTCCCCGACCTACATAGGCCTACCTACCTAACCTGACTTTAATCAAAACCCAGTGGCGGATTTACCCTAAGGCCCAGTAGGCCCGGGCCTAGGGCGGCCAGATATTAGAGGCGGCCAATCGTGATAAAAGTTAAGTGATGACTCTTCTTTAGTTCTGAGAATTATGCCCTGGGGCCTAGGGCGGCCAAGATTGTAAATCCGCCACTGTCAAAACCTATTGTTAACTGCCTAGGTACTTATTTCAGAATATACGGTTAGTAAACCGGACTTTTATTTTATGTGGATTCAACTATTGTCTTGTACATTTATTGTTTGTTAGGTCCTTTCTATTAGATCTCAACTGCATATCCTGATTACATAAATGCCTGTGCGTGATGGCACATACCTTTCAACATAAACATGATGATGATAAACGATAGATGAAGGCGTGTGTATTCTTGGACATGGGTATTTGATTACATATGTATTGTATGTAGGTACATTGTGAACATGTAATTATCTATTGCAGTTCCGCAAGTACCTGCATGTGCATGGTACCTACATTACTCGTATTATTATGGTGTGAGCCATTAAGTGTAAGAGGAGGCAAATAATAGTGAGATAGGTATATTGATTGGGTATATAATACACGCAAGTACGTATAAGACATCACATCTTAGAATGTAAACCATAATATCTAATTCTGTCGTTCATTAGTATGCTTCTACTACCCGAACTGTTACTACGCATGAGTCGTCTTAGAACAAACTGAAGGGAACTAGAGGAGAATGAAATGTAACAAATCCTTTTTACATTGAAGTATGAGTACGTATGGGTTGATTTTAGTATACTTTACTAAAACTGAAACACGGGTCATATATTTCCTTTACATGAATAAGTAAAAAAAAATAATAATGGAATCTCAAAAGCTTGCGAAATGACAGGGCTTTGTTGTCCTCGCGCGCAACGACGGATCTAATAGGGGCTTTTTGGGTTGCAGTCCAGGGCCCCGCGCAGAAAAAGGCCCTCGTTGAAGACATTACACATATATATCTAACGAATGAGTCCAGAGCATTATTCTGAATCTGTCTGACCGACAGTTAAAACTCCGAATAGTCATTTCGCCGATGATATATTCTACGAATATTCGTTTCACCTATGGTAAATTTGTTTTAAATCTATACTTAGAAATATTATTAAGCTGAAGAGTTTGTATGATTTAAGCTGCACATTTGCCGTGGTCAACCTAAATATTTGGAGATATCATAATTATAACTTTATCTTATACAAACATTTATTATGCATCTATCTACAATGCATTACCAAGATAATTCTTTGAACAGTTAAAACCAATAGTGTTATCTAGTCAAAAGGAAAAAAGGTGTAGGTACATAGTTAGTAATTAAAACTGTAATCAAATAATCATTAACTCAAAATAGTTCTTTATCACTTACAGTGACTAATTAACAATACTATTATGATTTTGCTTTATGTATTTGTTTATTTGTTTGTATGTATATGTGTGTGTAGGAATACCTATGTATTTGTTTGATTATACCTACCATAGACAGATATAAATCTCCATGTAGCACAGGGGTGGCACAGTAACTGTCGGTCTATAGATAAGATCAGAAAATTATAAACTATTAAGGATATAGGTACATCTTTTTACCTTTGACTGTGGTCGGATACTAGCTTACTCCGTAACTTTTATCGTGTACAATGACTCTGCAAGCTACTCGCGTCGATGCCGCTGGGGCCTGTAGAAAACTCAAGTCTATAAGCTAAATTTAAAAACGAAAATTGTGATACATTTGTCTTATGTGGTCATAACCACAGAACATGTTCTGTGGTCATAACAAAAAAAAAGTCTATAAATCACAATGATATTGGTAATAATGCCGATTGTTATAATTTGACATAAACACATACTATCTTTAGACCTAGTAAACATAGGTTACAAATTAAATTACATTGTACGTGACAACCTTAACGCTGACAGAGGCACAAAAACATTTTGGCGGAACAATTATTAAAAAAAAAAAAACAAAAAATTTTGATTTGTGTGAGTCGGCCTTACGACTCCCCGGTCGCCACAAACAATACTTAAATAGGTTACCAAACAGACTGTAGATTTCAATCATGTTATTGTTCGTTTTTACAAAGGTAATTTAAGCATTCAGCCGGTCTCCCTACCTACCTTTGAGCTACCGCAGCTCAATGATAAGGTCTCGCGCCTCAAATGCAAAGAGTGCAGGTTCAAACCCAGGCACGTACTTCCGTATTTTTCAAATCTATGTACGTATTTATACAAATAGCTCGGTAAAAATCTGCACATTCAAACAACTCTGGATGTGTTACCATGATCAAGTAGTCTGGTTCCCCTGGTTATTAAGGTTATATCGGTAGTCGCATCAATGTAAGTAATCATCAGACTTCCTAAATCCTGGATCATTCTTAAAGCGGACCCCGATTAACCAAAGGACGTAACATAGGAAGATGATGAGTCGTTTTAGGGTATATCTGATGCAGTTTTTTCAAATCTAAATACAGATTCATACCACTAGGGAAAACACCGTAAAAATCCTCACATCCAAACAACAAAGGAAAAGTAAACATGATCCAATTGATTTGATCTACCAATAAAAAGTTTACAAGTAAATTTATCAAATACGGTAAGGTTCTAATTAGTACATAGTATAATAAATAGCTTTTGAACAGCTGAACTGGTTATTAAATTTTCTAAATCATACATACATCACGCCCATAATCCCTGAAGGGGTAGGCAGAGTCAAAGGGGCAGCAAGCCCCTTCAACTACATTCAGCCAAAAATAAAGCCGGGCTGGGTTAGATGGAAAATTGTAAAAAAGCAGTAACAAGCGGCTAACCTGTCGCCTACGCAATCACATACCCAAAACCCGATATACCATTAGTCGTCTTTTACGACATGCTAGACAAGAACCACAGTTAGCATACTCTTTTTAAGTCCCAGACCAACATGGGACAGTAGGCTGGGTTGGTTGGAAAGCTGAGAAAAAGAAGTGACAAGTAGCTAGCTCGTCGCCTACTCAGTCACATTCCCAAAAGCCCGTAAACCATTAGTCGCCTCTTACGACATGCTAGGCAAGAACCACAGTTGGCACATTTTTTTTTTGTCCCAGATCAACATGGACCAAGTCCCAGACCAACATGGGACAAATACTTAATCAAAGATTTATAAATATGCAGTAAGAATTAGAAGTAAGATTTACCTGTGTATAGATACGCTTAAGGAAAAAACATCCTATGTCATGCATATGATTACGTAGATTTCCTTAAGTATAAACTATTTTTGGTAAATCCTATGAGACATATTTATAGAATAGTTTTTCCTGTTCTTTGTACATAAATAAATAAATAAATATTCAACGACATCACATACATTGATCTGATTCCGAAGTAAGTAGCTTAAGCACTTGTGTTACGGATATCAGAAACAACAGTGGTATTACAAATATATACTTAAATATTGGATATTGTACATACTTATAACCATCTGTCCGATATGATTCTTATAACATTTCAAGCGAGGAATATAAGCGTTACACTTAAAATTAATCATTACATTCATTAACAAAAACGAGATTGTCTCAATATAATTCTTTCTTTTCAATTAGATAGAGGTTCTGTTTAGATAACCCTACTGTGTTTTTATGTTGATGCTCATTCTTGTTCATTATACATTTATACTTTATTTTTAGTATAAACAAACCTGATCACTGTTGGTACAGATTCGTTAATAGAATCGATTGCAAATTTTATACCATTAAATATTAAAAAAACCTTAAATAAAGTTACATGGTGCAACTTAAGGGTTTTTTCACTTGTTACATGGGCACAATGTCGTGTTGTTTAATGTATGTCGTTAAAATGCAATGCTTTTGCAGGTCATGTCTTTTAAAAGCGCCGTAACATGCTGTAACTAATTCAAGTAAAACGTAAACTTCTATATTAAAAAATTCAAAACAAATTTTTAAACAAATTTTTAATTCCTATTTAATTTTACTCCCTTGAGGGTAAAATTTTTAAAAACTTTGAAAGTCATATTTATTTTTATCTAATCAAATATCTAAAAATAAAGTTTTATTCTTCTAGCTTAACAAAGAATACGAACTTTCCATATAAATTTTCATCCTCCATTTCGAACCCTTCAAGATTTTTTTGCGTCAAAAAGTAACCTATATTCTTTCTCAAGGTCTACTCTTGTTTTATACCAAATTACATTAAAATCGGTTTAGCGATTTAACAGACAGACAGTTACTTTAAATTTTTTATAATATTAGTACGGATGTTACTCGCCGATAAAGTAGCTTTTCAGCTAAAATAATTTTTCAAATCGGTCAAATTTCGGAGCCTATTAAAGCAAATATTATCTCTTTATATAAACAGACTTAAACATATGTATAAACAGCCTAAAACGTCTGTGCTTTCTATTTACGTTACTCTTTTGTTTGTTTCAGATCAAAATGGGTGCTCTTGTATTCGACAGTTGCTGTTTTTGCTTCGATTTACGAGTCGGGTGCCTTATTATCGGCTACTTAAATCTGGTGGGTAGTTATTTTGCACCTTTGTTAGATAAATAAGTATGATAAGTGCTTAGGCATTTTTGTTGTGCATCAAAATTACTCGTATGGATTACGTTCCCAAATATAGCAGGCGAACTTTTTGCAAAGAGCATACGAGTCTTTCTTAAAATAAATATTAGGTCATCATGCCAGTGACGTCATCTGAGGTACGTGTGTGATTCGCTGCAGCAAACGATTCAAGGTCGAGTTGGGACTTGAGCAAAACTTGTTTGGCATCTTAGAGCGTATTCCTCTTTTCCCTTTTCTTCATAATCATATGAAGAGGCAGCGTAATTGTCATCGCTCCAACTATTTGACCATTTCCTATAATCCTTAATAACGTTTTTTTTGTACATGTGAAAACAGGTTTATAGGATAACCTTGTATCGGTTATGCGTTCAATGAGGACAATATTTCAAAGACATTTGACGTGTTTTATCTGCAGTCATATTGAAAATACCAGCTACTTCTATTTCAGACACCTACTCTGATCTTCTCTGAAAGTGAAATTTGTCTTGATTTTTCAATAATTGTCAAGCACCCGCTATATCATCATCCTCTTGCCCTTCTCCCAGTTCATCTGGTGAAAGTTCAATGAGTGAAAGTGTGAGTGTCATCTTTCACACAATCCACCCATCTCGTAATTGGCGTTCCTCTTCCTCTCCATCCACTAACATTCATACTCATCACTCTCTTTGTCACGTGTCCTTCCTCTCTTCTCATAATAATTGTTAAGCACCCGCTATAGCCATGTTATAATATATTATGTACATACGTACCATCACGCCCGTCATCCCAAAATGTTTAAGCAGAGTCCAAGGGATAAAAAGATCTTTAAGACTAAATTAAGCTCCAAATAAAATAGACTAAAGTTGTTAGAAAATTATGAATAAGTATTTTTTTTTATAGTAAGATGGGTTTGCTCTTGGCTTCATACTGAACCATAGGATTGAGAAGCCAACGATGGAGTAAGCTTACCCAAAAGCAGCCTAATTACTCTAGCTTTAAAAGAATTAGGGTTGTAGTCATGCGGAAAAACAGACGCAGGCAGGATGTTCCATTCCTTGGCAGTGCGCATCACAAAGGAAGAAGAAAAGCGCTTGGTACGCATTCGCGGAATGTTAACCAAGTAGGGCTGATAACCCGCAGTGCGTCTAAATTGGACATTTGTACATTTGGACATCTGTCCATACATAGTATGGACAGACAGGTGTCCATACATAGTGTGGACAATTGGCTAGCTCGTTCGTCACCTACATAATCAGAAACCCAATACCCAAGTACCATTTATCGCCTTTAAAACATGCTAGGTAAAATAATCCAAATTAATTTGGCTTTTATTTCCAGATCTACAGTATTATATCTTTAATCTCGAGTACTGTAGTGGCTTTCGCGGTGGAGGCAGCGGTGCAACACGACGAAGACCTCAGAGAGGAGTTGAGCAAGCATGTCAGCGTGGCGGCCATATCTATCATCTTCATCGTTCTGATTGTCGTCTACCTGCTTTTCCTGATACTGAACATCGTCTTCGTGGTTGGATTGCACCAGGTATACCTACGGAATGTTAACTTTTGCTGGCGAAATTCAGAATCCGGCCTGTTTCAGAGCCGTTTTGTGTGTCCTGAGATATCAATTTTGTCGAGATAGCCTTAGTCCGCCATTTATATAATATCGGAAACTAATTTTTATTAGAAACAATTTATTATAAACGTTTTAATTTTTTCTCATTACATAATTTGCGTAGACTGATATTTACCCCCGAATCTGTAATAAAAAAAAAAATAATAATAATGTATTTAATCATGTAGATAAGCCGTATTTAAAAGTAAGCACACGATAAAATGAATTCTACTGGCTGGATTATGAACGTTGATTCTACGGAGTAGAACTAACAAGAAATTCGGTAGCGACTTTTTACATTATCTTGTTTAATATGCTCTAATATACTCCTAAAATAATTCTAATTAACAACCACCAGTTTATGATCGCTTTCGTTATCATGCCAATATCACGTCGAAATTAATATCTAATTGCGTAATTGGCTTCGGTCTTGTCCTGATAACCAGCCTACTAAGCCCCGCCGGTATGGCAAATCGGAGACCCCGGGGGGGGGGGGGGGGGGGGGGGGTATTAAATAAAAACATGTTTTACTCATCTCTAACTAACGGATACATTAAAATATCATAAATAAAAACTTCAATGAGCATGCGAGCAGACTATCTTGTCCAAACATTTTTAACATTTTTGTAGTAAGCCTTTAATATTTTTTCTAATTTATTTAATACATATCACATTTTGCATATTTCTAATTTACATAGTAAAATTTAAGGAACTATACATTAATCTGTGGTAAGAGTCCGTAAAGACAATCAGTAGGTAGTGTTAGATAGCATCCTAGTTTACCAAAAATTTTTAAAACCTGTCATAAAATAATCTCCATTGTTTGTCTCTCTCCGGGGGTAGGTACCTTTGCAAAAGTTACGGGGGCCCCCAAAAATCTCAGGGTCCATTTTCATCTATATGCCTAATCCAAAACTCGCACCGTTTCAGAACAAGCCCGGTCACGTGAAGGCGTACCTGATCTTCAACTTGATATTCCTGGTGATCATCGGGATCGTGTTCCTGGTCAGCTTCGCCGGCTCACCCATTAATTGGGGCAATGCCATCCAACTGCTAATAGTTATCTGTAAGTATGCTTTGATCTTCTGTCCGCAATTCGATTCAGAATTAATATATCTGGCGGGATTAAAAAATGTAACAGAAATGTTTTATTATTAGATAGATCAAGATCATCATCATCATCTTCCTAGCGTTATGTCACGTAACCCTTAGATAAAGGAACCAGACAATTTGAATCTTGGTTACACATCTATAGTTGTTAGAGTAGTATAAATGTTAGGGACCAGGTGATAAATTTGTCATTATACATCATTATTTATAATGACAAATTTATCACCTGGTCCATTCACGTCATTATGAAAAAATACCAATATGAGATGGCAATTTGATAATAACTATTGAAATAATCGTATTGTTCGGGCGTTCTACGTGATGTCCATCACCTATCGGGCAGAGTAATAAAAAACATGTTTCATGTTATTACTATTCTATTTATTTCGACATTATGATCCTTCTAGCGTTATGTCCCGTGTTTTGCTTTTTTTATTATATTTTTTTTGCGCTATGTGCCAGCTCAACCCCCAGATGTTATATTTCAGGGACTTTATTTGGGGTAGGGTATATTGCCTTCTATGTTATTCTTTATTGCCTATTCTGTATCTATAATCTTTTGCTATCCATTAATGTAGCTATCCTAGTCTATTTATCTTTATTTCCTAATCTAATTTTGTTACTTTTCTTAATGCTTCTAAATCTTTCTTACTTGATAATACATGTTTTCTTATTTCTAGTACATTTTTAATTTATTCACTAATACTTATTCCTTAGTCGCTTTTAGATTTTGCTTATTACCTATGTCCCGTGTATAGTCAGGGTCCGCTTCTTCTTTAAACTTGGATCATGGTCTACCTACCATGATCCAGGATTTGTAAGCATGTCATGGAAAGGAAAACATGTTCAGCCGTTTAACCGCCTCTCTCCGGTCATGTCAGGTTGCCGTCTCACTGTATTTTTTGAGTGCAGGAACAGAAAGCGCATTTTAATATCTTCTGCGTAACGGGCTAATCCTTGTTGAGATTGGCCGCCATGACCGAAGTCGGTTAGGAGGATATTATAATTGCATGGGACATTGACTGACGGCATGGGAATTATGACTGTTATATTTTTAATAAAAGACACATTTATAATTTAAATTATTTAATTTCAGTGCTTTCTACCTACTTCCTATTGGTGATCAGGAGCTACTACTACAAGATGAAGGACACTAGCCGTCAGCCTGCCATCTACAACACAGCTTAATTTAGTGTTTCAATTACTACAATTAAGAGAATGGCTCTTTTTAAATTTTAACGTTTCTTAATTTAGAGGTCATAAGTAATTATTATGTAGACGAGTCAGTTCAGACTATTATTAGATATTATGCAATGAAGATTAAATGACATAAAATGTAGGTATTGCATATAGTCTATGCATGAGAAGTTGAATAACAAAATTTGGTTCATCCTTAGATGGCGTTAATAATTATCCCATCGGAAAGTATCTAATTCATGTTCAATTAGGTATACAGTTCACAGAAGCAAGTAATTTTATGGTTTTAAGACTTGCGTAGTAAAAAGACTTAAAGTTACAGACGTTTCGTTACACAAAATGTATGTAAAAATGTACGTGATATAAATAAAAAAAAACCATTTAACAATAGTGAAAGAACAGACTGAAATATTTCATAAAATATAAAAGATGCATATTAATGTTATGCAGGTATTATTTTTATTCTCTAATAACCATACACTGATACATTGCTTTTTCATCTATCTTTATATTATATAAACTAAAATTCACGCCACTTCCCTAGCGAAGTTCAGTTAGTTATATTTGTAGCAATTACTGGTTATCAATGATGTTACAGAAATTATCGATTAATATAATTTGAATATTGGGTAGTTTTGACAATATTTACTTAGTCGTTCAAGTTTTAAGGCATTTGAATGTGAAACGTTTTTAGTTGCGGTGTGTTTATATTATAGGTAACAGGAGCCTTATGATTTTATTCGCATTTATTTCTATTATACCGACCCATGATATCAAAGGGCCCTAATGTTTTACGAGTAAAACATATATCATCTGACCATATCAATTGCTACGCTCTTGAAATAAAATATAGTTAAAAGACTAATGTGCCATTTTTGTACAAATTAAGAGTACCTTATACTTGTTAATTTTACATAAAAATCAGTATTTTTTCATAAGTTTTGACAATTTTATACACATCTGTTTACTATTTTTAAATAGTTATTATACTTAGATATAAATACATTTAATGATAGATAAACATTTAGGATACAGCTTTTTCGAACGAGGGCTATCAGAAAATAAATATGTACTGTGAAATGCTACATGATGGGGCAAAAACAATAGCAATCAATGTGTACACACATTGTTTTGAAATTGTTGGAAATATTTGTTTTGATATGTGCATTTTGTGGTTTTGGGTAGCCGTTTAATATTAATAATTATCTAAGAAATCAAATAAATAAGTATGTCTTAATAAACAAGTTTCTTTAATGTTAGATTTTGCATAGACCCGTGCAAGAGTCCAATAACGTGATTCTTATCCATTAAGCAATTATTTGTTCAAGCTTTCATATTTAGGGATTTTTGTGAATAGATAAGGAATTGTTAATGAGCAATTTATACAGTAGTATCATGACAAGAAAGTGGTGGTAGCTGAATGATAAGGACATATACCACTTAGATAAGGGGTGCGGGTTCAAACCCGGGCACCTACCTCTGAATTTTTCAAATCTATGTACCTATTTTACCACTAGCTCGGCGGTGAGGGAGAACATCGTGATGATACCTGCACATTCCAACGAATATGGATGTGTAACCATGATCCAAATTTGTCGGGCTCCCCTATCTTAGGGTTATAAAGGTCGGATCGGCAGTCGCTTCAATGTAATGACCAGACTCGCTAAATCCTGGATCATGGTCTAAGCGGACCCTGTCTAAGCAAGAGAAGAGAAGAAACCCTGTCTAAGCGTCTGTTGGAGTGGAAAATTTTGTAAATTCTCTAGTCATAGTTAGTTCACTAATAATCTCAAAAGTGCCTAATAGAAAAATGATGGTAAAAAGTAGAGTAATTGCAATCCCTCTGTTAGAGAGAGCATAACTTACTCTACGCCCCCAATGGCGGCAGCACGCTACGCCACGGGATCACCTTTTTCGCTTTTTGGCATACTATTTCAGTAAGCATAAATATGGATAGTTTAGGCTCATGTTATTTGCCCTGAACATAAAGGTGAATGCAAACACAACATTTCCAAAACTTACCTTTTCTCTTGAGTGCATTTGGTTCATGATTGTGATAGTGTGAAACTTTAGGAGTTATATATTTATTCGGCGTATAATTATGCCTATAAAACTAATACTTAAAAATCATTATGCGTAAAAAGTATTCAGTCTTTAGAATATTATGCTTAACAAGTATTATGCTTATAGTAGGTATGCTTTAAAAAATTGTACCTAAGAAGTTATGCCAAATAATATTGTGCGTAACTATTTTTTTTAGGTTAAGTAAAAGTAAATTATGACATTAAATTTTATGGAAAAAATAGGGAACCTACGCCACTGCATACACATTAGGTATGTTATCCTTTGGGCTGGACCAGAATGCTAAACAAATCTGTTTTTTTCTGAGCGCGAACGAAAACCGTATGGAACGTTTCCCGCTACTTTACTCATTGTTAGAGTTGACACTCGAGCGAGTAGTTTAAACGGTTTGCTTGCGTTCCATGCGCGTGCGCAGATATGAACCCAGCTTTAATGTCTCTTCGGTTAGGCAATTATCTTATTTGGCCGGTTTAAAATAAACGAGACTCACGCGAAATTACGAATGCGACTGCAAACTACTTGCAGATATCATCACATACATTTATCTGCTTAAGTAAGTTAAAAATAAGTAGTAGGTTATGCAATTGTATTAAAAGAATTGCAAAATAACGAGAGTACAAGACAAGCACCTAGACCTATCTATGACAAATATCTAACAGTTACAGCTACAACTTGTTGTTCAGGGGATTGAAGCCGCGGCTCTTGCGTTCCTCCGAAAATTTTCACGAATACACCTTCGGGGTTGTCATAAGGGCCTTTGCCTCAGTTCATTATTCTATTCCCCTTACATTAACACGTATGAACGTGCAAGAATATTCTAATATAACCCAGTGTCCGTGATTAAAAGTCTACCTACTTTAAAGAATATAACCGATAATTGGTTTAATCGCAGACTTAATTACACACTTAATTGTGTAGCTGGTGTGGAATGATGTAGTATGTAGGTACACGGCGGTGTTTAAGAATGAAACTAAGTGTTTACTTTTCAATGGTAGTATCTATTAGTTAAGTTATTACTGTTTGTATTTGTTATTGAACCTTATAATTTTTAGAGGTATAGTATGGGCAGAGGAGAGCACAAAATATATGAGTAGTTAAGTGTAATGGAGCGTACGTACACGTTTAAATAATTAAATAGTTGAATGTTCTGACAAGCACTTAAAATAAAATAAAAAACAGTCAAAATAGCCAAAAATTTGGTGCGATATTACGTATGGAGTTGAAACACACACAGTCAACACACACAATAATTAAATTATGAAAACGTTGAAACTCCACTTCCGCAAAAGAGTAAATAATGTATAATCGACAACTTATTTCTGATTTCTTATACGTGTTGTGACATTTAACATAAAAAAACTTTTTTGCAGAACGTAAGATCGGGTACATTTTAATTATTTATGATTGTAATTTTTAACTCTTTGTAAGCTAGGATTTAACTTATTAATTTATATGATATTTTTATAAATAGTAACGTTATTACTTCAGAATTGAAATAAAAAAGTAATTAAATAGATACATAGCTACTCAATAACACCTACGTCGATCTTTTAACAGTAAGGAACTAGTAAATGAAACAGAAATTACCGACGTAAATCACAAAATATCACGGACGATATTATAGGTTTTCTATCTCTATCCCTCCCAGTGCATTTCAATAAAATAGAATGAGGCGAAATGATCATACATAAATGGAAAATTGTTTTATTTTTGATAGGCTTCCAAAAACCCCGACGGTTTCATCGGGGTTAACAGTGCAATGGTATTTTATACATTGTCGCCGTTTATAAACAATTTATTTTAATCAATATCTCAGTACTGTCTCACGCACTGAGAGCTCAAGACTGATAAATGTGATTCGTCGAAAGATATCCAAAGAAGTCGTTTTGGATATACACTACCCAATAAGCGGTAAATAAAATACAAAAAAATATTAATAAATAAGTAATCTGTACTTACACAAGTGTTATCTATATATTGACAATAAAATCAGCTACTTGAAAATTCTACGTAAGTACCTAATATTTTTAATTGTTCAAACCCCTTTGCTGGGTTTATTACTGAAGGTGTACCGAATTTATGAAATTGCAATGAGTAAACACGGGTATTAAATTTTTATTTATTGCACCATGGGTGCCATAATGTATGCTGATCTCCACGTAAACGCCGGTTCAGAACGTTGTACGGTCCAAAACAAATTCTCCGTATGATACCTAATTGAAATTAGATCCAGTACCAATGTTTTGTTCCCTCCGCGCGAAACCGGGGCGGGTAGGCTTGGGCAAAAAATATCTATATATCGATACATTTGAGAAGTATCGATATATTTTATCCATCCCTAGGTCTGGTCGCTAGTAAGATTATAAAATATGTACCTACTACCTGTCTGCCTGTCTATCTGTCATGGTCATTACGTATTCACATTTGAATTACTAGCCTGATTGTGATGAAAGGTACGCTAAAAGTTTAAGCCGTTAGGAAGGACAGTACCTATACTTTTTATCACAGGAATATTTAAAATATCGTTGGTCGTTGTAACTGTATCTTGTAATTAAGTGAATCATATGGGCGATTTGGGTAATGATATTGTATAAATTAGGTGATAAAATGATGTTCAATTACTACCGCTGTTTTGCAATAATATTTACCGTTATTTACTTCTTAATAAGTGTGACTGTTTATTCAATCGACTGTTGATATTTCATATGACCATACTATAAAGTGCGAGCGATGCTCAGTAATAAATTTGATGTGCTCATTCTATTTTTTCCAGACCAGCAGACTTGAATATACAAAAGTCATAATGGCGTGCTGTGGATTGTTCACACGTGATTTGCGAAGGAAATGTATAGTAGTGGGAAGTATTTTGACGGTAGGTACCACGAAATAGATAATTGTTATGATCTGTGGTAGGTTTTTTATGATATGAGTTAGTTGCGGCATTTTGCCCTAGGTAAACTGTTTTTTTTTTTTTATTGTAAAAGTTAAGAGACCAGTACGGAAACAAAGATAACGGTTGATGATGTAGTGCTGGAACAGGTGAATGAAATTGTAAATCTAGGATCTGCATTTAGCAGAGATAGAAGGTAGTCGGTGCCAGCCCGCGTAATTATATCATCATTTCGGAATTTGCAATTATTTGTTTCTTGGTAAAGGGTGGTAAAATAGGTTTTGAATATACAAAATCAATAGTAAGTTAATATACTCATATTTTAACTAATTTGTTTCATATTGTTATTAGTAAGGTAATTTGTTATTAAGTGTCTACTTTTTTTTTAGTTTGCCTGGCACCGACTCCAAAACTAACTGATTATTGTAAATATTTAAATACGTGTTAAAGATTAATACTTTCATCGAAGCAGTCGAAAGAATTTATTTTATACTTTTTAGTGTTTAGACATTTAAATAGCTATTAAGGCAGTTTTTACTTGTGTTTTTTATAAACATTTTTGCGGGGATATTTGAAGTCGGTTTTTATTTTTGTTAAAATTTAACTTATTTGTTACTTTTTAGTGAAATTTATTAATAGGTAGGTAGACCAAATCAAAACAAGCTGATTTAATTAGACAGTGCCGGTCTTATGAGACTAAAGACGAAAAGGTATAACGAGCCTTTAATATTTAAAGAATTACTTAAAACTACTAATCTTCAAAGAGTTATACCTTTCATCATCAGCTAAGCAACATAACATGATGAGTACGAGACGCAAATACTGGAATCATTGAAGAAAAAATAAATAAAACACTTAACATGTCGTTAAAATTTAAGAGTGGGCCTCGTTTTCATGGAACCCCATCACTAGACCAAGACTTGGTGAAATTGAGACTATCTCGAGAATAACACTCAATATGGCCGTATAATATTGAAAGAATTATCCACGAACTCCTAATCGTTAAGGAGTTGCACCTTCCATCATCAGACGTAAATACTTGAATTGTTTTAGAAAATAACTAAAATAGATTGTACGCGCCTATAATACTTGAGGGTTTCCCTCGATTTGCCTAAGATTCCTTCATCAGATCCAGATGTGGTACCAACAGGACCAACTCCAGGATATACCCTTTTGAGAAAAAAAAGAACTCTAAAAATCGCCTTACAATTCTCCAAGATATCAATATTTAACGAATCATAAACTAATTCCTAATCGTTAAGGATTTGTACCTTCCATCATCAGCTCACCAACATAAGATGATAAGTGCCATGCGTAAATACTTGAACAATCTTAGAAAATGTCTAAAACATATTGTACGTGCCTATTAAGTTTGAGGGTTGCCCTCGATTTCCCTGAGATCCCTTCATCAGATCCTGACTTGGTGTCAATGGGACCAATTCGGGAGTAAACCCTTTCGATTAAAAAAAAAATTTTGGAAATCGGTTAACAATTCTCGGAGATATCGAGTAACATACATACAAAAAAAAAAAAAAAAAAAAAAAAAAAAAAATTCAGTCGAATTGAGAACCTCCTCCTTTTTTTTGAAGTCGGTTAAAAAGAGTGAATAGGGTGAATGGAGCGTTAGGAAAACTTCTAAGCAGTAAAGTCTTAAATCCAGAAGGCCCAGCTTGCTATACACAATGCGGTGCCCATTTCTCCGCTAACATATGGAAGCGAGAGTTGGGTATGGCAGAAAGAGCATGAAAGTAAAATATATATGGTCGAGATACGTGCGCTGCCTAAAATTTGCGGTGTATCGCTCACAGACTGCGTTCGGAATAATGAGGTAAGAAAGAAAGTTGGTTTGAAAGATAGCGTCGGAGTCAAGGTAAGGTGGAGAGAATGGATTGAATAAATTGACTAAACAGATATACTTACAATGCAAAAATGGAAGGATGTAGGAGCCGCGGAAGGTCCAGGCGCACCTACTACGACCAGATTGGTCGTATATTAACCGAAGGTGATGTTAGGAGTCATAAAAACGGTAGAGCTTGTATGAAGAGGATCAGGAATGTTAAAGAAGCAAGTGTGTAAGAATAATGCCATATGGCGTTCGATTCTCTGTGCCTACCCCGTTAGGGGAGTGGCGTGAAGTTTAGTTAGTTAGTAGTTTTCTTTTTTTACAAATTTACTTATGTATGTTAATGTCTGTGTTCCATTAAAAACATACCATAATAATATAACTATGATATTTTTTTCGCACTAAATATTACGTCCCTTGAATGTAATGCTTAAACGCAACGCGACCCTACAATCTGTTTTGCGAAGTATATACATGCAAAGGTATTGCATCATAAAGTATATTAAACAACATTAATAAGGGATAAACGGTTTGTTTTAATGAATCAATTGTGCATTGTTTTAAACTGCGTTCTATCGAATCGTATCCAGTAACTATTGTACGGCTTCCGCAAACGTTTTCTTAAACCTTTTTTAAAACGTTATAAGGCTAATAAGTAATATGTTCATGTTTTCCTTTCAGATACTAGATTCGGGAAGACTGTATTTATACAACCAATCGTTTTTCACTTCCCTGTACTATATTAACAAATTTGGCTACATCAAAGAAAGCTACAGGTTGCTTCTTTGGGCCTGGATAGCGAGCGGTGTGGCCAGAATCTTGAAATATCTCTTCGTTCTGCTTTTCATTTTTGGATTGATCAAGGTATAAATACTGTGTAGTTACATAACATATATCTGTACAACTATAGCTACAAGATAGACTGTTTCGTTGGTCTAACGATAGCATGCGCCGCGTAAAGATCGATCCTGGGTTCGAACCCCGGGTCAATCCGAAAATTTGTGGCTGAATATTTCAATACTGCAATTACTCACTAAGAAACTACTATAACTAATTAACTTCCTCGGAAAGCATGTTAAGCCGTTGGTCCGACTCCCGTTATCTCTCCGGCCATGTCGGATTGCCATCTCATCGGAGTATGAGAGTGAAGGAGCAGAGAATGCACCTGTATTTGCTCAGACACTTGTACACTATAATATCTCTTGCGTTAAAGGCTAAACTTAGTTGAGATTAGCTGTGCCCGGAATCGGTTAGATTAATAAGATATAAACTCAAGAAAACTGCAGCTATAGGTAACAGCTGACTTCGGTTTCATATGCAAATCATGATCTGCCTAGCGCATGTTCCGTGTTCACACGAGGTCCATTATAACGTCCATATAACGTGATCCAGGATTTACGGAGTCTGGTTACTATGTACATTGCGTGTTACCCCGAAGTAAAGCGTGTTACCCCAACGTCAAGCAAGTGGTATAAACCCGTACATGAAAAATCCTGATGTACGTGCCCCGGTTTAAATCACGACCCTACTTATGAGACGCGCGTGTCTTTACCATTGAGCTACTATCGCTTTCCGGTTTCATATTAATCGTATAAAAATAAACGAAAACAAAAAAGTGTGTTATTTGTGTATACACAAATAACACACTTTTTGTTTGTTGTAAATACTATAGTATTCAACGCAAACATTCGATTGTTTACTTTTGCTGAAATAATAATAATAATAATAAATTCTCAAGACTGACACACCAATCCCCAAGTCCCAAACTAAGCTTATGCTTGTGCTATGGATACTAGGTATTTATAAACATCCATTACTCGAGTACAAATGCCCATGTTCATCACACGAAACATTTGCCCCTAGCGGGATTTGAACCCGCGACCCTCGGTTTCGTGGCCAGGGTCTCTCGACCACTCGACCATCGGGCCAGTCGTAAATAACAATATAACTATACTTACTTATAATATAAAGCTGAAGAGTTTGTTTATTTATTTGTCTGTTTGCTTGAACGCGCTAAGCTCAGGAACTACTGGTCCGATTTGAAAAACTATTTCAGTGTTAGATAGCCCATTTATTGAGGAAGGCTATAGGTTTTATAACATTAACCGCAGGCAAAACCGCGGGCACAGCTAGTTTACTACTATATTGTTACTTCAATACTGTTGGTAACCATCAACAATATTGTAACTAAACACAAATAAATCTTTAGTGACATCTTTACGAGATTGCAAAGATTTAAATCACTACATTATAATCAGAATATCTTCTAAACCAAATAACATATTTTCTGCACCATTTTATTTTTATTTGCATACATTTTTCTTTGTGGGCTAAACTTATATGGATATCATAAAAATGTTTAATTGAATACTTAGATACGTACTTATCACTTAGATGGTTTAAATAGTATCTGTGTGATGTATCTAAGTGATAAGTCTTTCAATCCTAGATGTTCGACAAAAAGATGTTGAATTAATAAAAATATACAACAGACGTCCGTAGTTATAGGGCAGTTATATAAGTTGCTTAAAATATAGACAATCTCAGTTGTCGGAAAAACATCGTTAGTAAATTATAAGATTAAAATGCCAGTTTCGTTTACGATTACAAAATTGATTTAATTGCATTATTATAACGCCCTCAGTTATTAAAGAAGGCACAAAATGAATAGTATTTTAACTCATTTGCATGCATTTTCTGATTTCAATAAAGGATATTGCAAAATTAAGTATATACTGCAATCATGTAATCGCAAAGACTCATAATGCTGGGTGGTAGAGCAACGTTGAAACATTAGTTTCGGCATGATTGCCGACTCCACCTGGTTCGAGAATTAGGATATCAGTTAATCAGAGAATCTGTACCAGTTAGCTGATAAACAGAGAACACACACACATAACATCACGCCCATAATCCCTGAAGGGGTAGCTAGAATCAAAAGGGCAGCAGGCCCCTTTAACTACATTCAGCTAAAAATTAAGAGAGAAAATGACAAGAATAACAGGGTTACTATATGATATGGCATTTGTCTCTCTTTCACTCTCTAGCTGGAATGTAGGAAGCCAAAATCTTTAAACACATACATACATAACATCACGACCATAATCCCCGAAGGGGTAGGCAGAGTCAAAGGGGCAGCATGCCTCTTCAACCACATTCAGCCAAAAATAAAGCCAGGCTGGGTTAGATGGAAAATTTAACAACAAGACAAACGGCTAACCTGTCGCCTACACAATCACACACTCAAAACCCGATATACCATTAGTCGCCTTTTACGACATGCTAGGCAAGAACCACAGTTGGCATATTCTTTTTAAGTCCCTGACCAACACGGGACAGTGGGCTGGGTTGGATAGAAGGCTTTCTCATTGAATGGATGGAATCTTTAAACGCGATTTCTTAAAAAGCTATTTTAGTTTTTTGTATTATGCCCTTGTATTACTAGAGATACGACTGCGTTTTATACAAAACCCTTTATTATCAGGCGCTTAAGCATGTAGTAGCTAAGCGTTGGTCTGAGTCTCACGTTGCATGTCGTTAAAGGCGACTAACAGTGTGTTTAGTTAGTGATTATGTAGAAGACTTGTCACTAATATGACTGGCTCGATGGCGCATTCGGTAGTGACCCTGCCCCATGCGCCAAGAGTTGTGGGTTCGATTCCCACCCAGGACAAACATTCGTATGATGAATACTTGTGTATGTTCTGTGTCTGGGTGTTAATATCCAATATTTAAGTATATATTTGTAATACCACTGTTGATTCTGATATCCGTAACACTTAAGTGCTTAAGCTACTGACCTCGGAGTCAGATCAATGTATGTGACGTAGTCGGATATTTATTTATTATTTAATATTGTTTGTTTGTTTCAGAATAAGCGGGGTTATTTGAAAGCATTCATCACACCGACTGTTATATGTTACGTGATTGACACGATACTCTACCTTATACTATGGTTCTACGCTGGACACAGATCTGACCCAATATACTCGTACTACGTATTTTTATACGCCTATGACTTTGTTATTAGATGTAAGTCAAGTTTATATCTCAATACCCGACAGAAGATCTATAACAGATAAACAAAATTTATCGTCAATCTGTCCGTCTGTCATTCAGTTTATTTGGGCTTATCCCCACAGCGGCTTAATCGATTTTCAATGAAAGATGGCAGGTGTTATTAGGAAAGTTAACGCTACTTTCATTAAAAAACTAGAGTTTCGCGTAAAAAGACAAATTTTTATTTATTACACACGACCAAAGTCACTGGCGAAAGCGAAGCGATAAAATCAAATACCTGGCATTCTTGAAAGTACTAATTATGGAGCACCACTTCTTTGGTCAGGTTATTTAAGGAACTAGGTATAAGCTGTGGTGCTAAAAAGATGATAATGACAGTCAAATTACACCTTTAAAAGAAATGAGTTACACCGCATGCAAATAGTAAGAGGTACATATATATTTTTTTCTTTAATTCCAGTGCTTACCCCCTACTTCATAATGATAGTCCACGATTACTACGTCAACATTAAAGAAGGCGATCCTCGGATGACATATACATTCAATGATGGCAAACTGACCAAAGGGGACCTAGCTAATCACCCTTCGAGCGACGATGAAGAAATATTTCCAGAAGATTCTCCAAATACCAGTTACAAAGGAAACAGAGGCACGGAGCAACACTATATACACAGTGTCGTAAGGTCAGGCAACAATATGGAGAAACTACCGGAAACATATTTTCCGAGTGTTTACCACTCTGCCAGCAAAGAATTTAATGCAAACAAATCTTATACGATTATAGTTTAATTAGTTAATTGTTATTAATTACATGCAACAACTTTTTCAGTTGTATACGTTATTAGCTTAAGTGTAGTACTTAAGTGCAATACAGTTTGTATTGCGAAGTAAGTACTTGCAAATGTATTCCATATTAAAGTATCTATTCATTCATTGTATTTCGTTTTAATTTATTTTCCCTATTCGCCTCAAGCTTGGAGGCTGACCATAGCGGATATTTACGGTTTCACGTAACAGCTAAATGATTTTGTTATATTATTGTTGTTTGAAGTTTGAACACGAGCGGTGTTTTCTATCCGAATTCTGAGGGATACTTACTACAACGAGAGGCCCTCCAGGTCCTAGGGAGCCTTTCGCCATTAATCACATGGTTTGGTGCTTGTGAGCTTATTAGAACAGTTTATGAAACTTTCAAGTTTTTAAAGAGCCAGTACCATATATAGGTTTCGAATTAAATTTCTCTACCTATCTACTCCCCCTTCCCCAGCATTGCGTTTAATTTACCCCATTTCCGTAATAGTGCATACGCACTACCTTATGAATATGCATAGTATAGATTAGTATGTATAAAGTACTGTATAATAATAACACAACGATTAAGTTTCATTAGTTTTTTATTGCAAATATGTAGGTAATAACAAATTAAGTGTTATAACGTTTGAAATATAAGTAGAGCTAGACAATTTAATGGGCATTTAAAATGTAATAAATATACTATTTTTGTTCTGCCGGAATTAGTAATATCAGAATGATTTGTTGACTAGACGAACTATAAAATTAATTAAAACTTAATGAAATATTTACTTTAAGAACTTTTTTACAGCAAGCCAATTAATAATAGCCAATTATAACTCGTTGTAAGTGAGCAGTTATCATCGAAAAGTGGTTGGTTTTGGTAGGCTATTTAATAAAATTTCAAATTGTTTGTTACCTGTCACAGAATATAATCTCTTCATCCTCTTGCCCTTCTCCCAGTTCATCTGGGGTCGGCGCAGCATGACTTCCTCTTCCATACGTTCCGGTCAGCCGTCATCAAGCTATCCACAGAATCTATATCACAGAACATAATCTAATATATAAATATTGAACAAACAAAATCACGCCCGAAATCCCCAAAGGGGTAGGCAGTGTCAAAGGGGCAACCAACAAGCCCCTTTAACTACATTCAGGCAAAAATAAACTGGTCTGCGTTATATGGAAAATTATAAAAAAGTAATGACAAGTGGCAAGCTCGTCGCCTACACAATCTCATACCTAAAACCCAATATACTATTAGTAGTCATTTTACGACATGCTAGGCAAGGAACACAGTTGGCACATTCTTTTTAAGGCCCAGACCAAAAGATTCATACAATTTTTTATCGACTTTAACAACTTTTAGGAAGAGCTCCGTATGTCATAATTCTGCTGGCAAAATCCCCGGAATATAACACTTCCGTTAAGATTCCTTCCATCTGACCCTAAACATCATATTATGGCTTAACTCCGCATGAGATTGTGATTAATAATAATAATAATAAAAAAAACAGTCCAGTTGAGAAACTCCTCCTTTTTATTGAAGTCCGTTAAAAACATACTAGCTACACAACCTACACATTATACTGTACTTACCTAGACAATGAATATTAAACTGCGTACCCATCCGGAACGGATCTGGCAATTGAATGAAATTTATTTATAAGGGGCTGAATAGTTCGCACCGTACCAGTATGAAAACAATACCTTAGCATGGACCGGATTACGTTTACAATTAACGGTGATAAGTGTTCTGGTGAGTAGTTCCAAATATCCGATAAGTGCAAAAAGTGACAATACCGGTTTAATAACTCACTAACTTAGTTCTTATTACGCAAAATTTTGTTCTTGATACATACTGTTGTGCAAACAGTCAAACTATGCAATTTGTGTTCTAATATAAAATGACTAAATATGACCCAAACATCAACAACGAACAACGAACGAAGCTAAATAAATCCGTTTAAAAATGGAGGAGTACATTTTAAAAGTGATTAAAATTGGTGCCATGTTGGTCTGGGACACAAAAATAATGTACCAACTGTGTTTCTTGCCTAGCATGTCGTAAAAGGCGACTAATGGTTTATGGACTTTTGGATTTGTGGTTACGTAGACGACGAGCTAGCTAGTTGTCACTGCTTTTTCACAATTATCCATCTAGTTGAATTAATTTTTTGGCTGAATGTGATTTAAGGAGCGGAGCTTACCGTTCTTTGTACTTCGCCTATCGCTTCAGGGATAACGGATATGACGGTATGATGACTTAAACAAATTATCATAACCAAACTCATGACCGAGGGCTTCGGGTAAAAACCCAAACACGTACCTGTGAAGTTTTCAAATCTATCGAATAAAAATATAAAAGTCAATCAAACAAAAATTACTTTTTACTTTTATGAGAAACAGATTGCAATTTTTTGATGACGAATAGGACAACAATATTGTTGTACGTCACTTTCAAAAAACATTCTGAATACGAATGTTATCAAAAAATGTCATCGATGAAATCATACTAATTTATATGAAAAAAAAGCTTGCTAAAGTTTATCGATATATATTAATTTTGCATGAACTGAGGCATAACGTAGTTATATAATATTTGTGGAATAACAAATACTTGTTACCCAGTGTCCACCCTGTTATTCATGTAATCATTGATAAAATATCCTTTCCGTACTGTCCAATTTGTTTTTATTATTATAATTTATTTCATGTAACCAGTAAATATTGTTTACATTTAGTTATAACGAACTGCAATGACAGTCGTAAGCAGCTGAACCTAGCGGGAGCTAGTAGTACCAAACGCCACTAATAGATGGCGTTAGCAGTATTTTAGATCGCGCAAGCATTTCGGTTTTTCATGGTTATATATATGCTCAAAAAATGTTTATTGATCGCTTTCTTAATAAACCCTAGTGTACTTTATACCACTTGGTTTCATTTGGTGATTTGGGCCCTAGTATAAATAGGTACTTTTCCCTGTATTTCACACCCACGTACGAGTAAGAAACTTGACACAGGCAAAAACTTACTTAAAATGATGCGCAAAGTTTTATGACGTGTCAATATCATAACATTCCGATTAGGTTTAACGCTCAATAACCCGCCAGACTCAGAATGGCATTCAATAGATACCTAAACTGCGGATATTGCAAGACCACGCTAGTCAATTATATTTCGACGTGGCCCAATTTCTTAGTGGAGGTACTTTTCATGCCGGTATGAGTCAAAAATACATAATTTTGTTAACCAGGTACACCCGATAAATATAGGTTAAGCTGACATTTAATTATTATGAAAATATAATGTACGGAACTTTATATGTTGTGTTGTGGAATAAGCCATCGATTGCAAATCAGTACAGTCAATCAACTCTCCTTTAAGCTCAAGGGTGCCTTTGATTCTAAACAGCAACCCCCCACAGAACTTTCGCAATTTGCTTACGTATTTATATTTTTACTTGATGAAAAAGAACCTAACACTACTTAACGTCAACAGGGGCCCCATGTTTTCTAAAATATGTATTATGTCCTTAATAATAAAAAATGAAAGTGTTCTGAATGAATGATGATGAAGCGAGGATGCAAAATGATAAGACTTTATAAACGGTAGGACGGCGCTATTTTTATAGTAATGCGTCAGAATAATGACCGCAACAGACGTCATATTTTATGCACCTTATCTATCTAGAACAGAGGTTCCGTCATTTAGGAACCTCTGCGTACTGAGTATTGAATCACGGTTTTCCATATTAAAGCTTATATAAACAAAATTTCGAATAAGAGAGTGAAACAAAGGTTGCTTCTTTTTAACGTTTAACTTAAGTTCCCAAAAATATATTATCCTATCCTAAAATTTAAATTAATATTGAAAAAAAAGTACCTATTGGGAAATCGCGTTTAAGGATTCTGGATTGCATTCATTCGTTTTAGCCCTTACTTAGCATTTAACATTTTTACCAAAAAGTTGACTTGTACTTACCCTTAAACCTATTGCTATGTATGTTAAATTTCCAGTGGGCTCGGAGGTGGACTCGGATACGTCGCTGAACGACTACCTGCGCGATGTTCTCAACCTGCGCGGGACCAAGTACATGTGCAAGGAAGGGGGGTGCGGCG
The DNA here is from genome assembly GCA_951394215.1 of Glyphodes perspectalis. Taxonomy (NCBI): domain Eukaryota; kingdom Metazoa; phylum Arthropoda; class Insecta; order Lepidoptera; family Crambidae; genus Glyphodes; species Glyphodes perspectalis. The sequence continues at coordinate 10,618,459 of OX596211.1, read as the reverse complement.
CGTGCGTCGTCGCCGTCAGCGCTAGAGATCACGCAGGACACCTAAAGACCTTTTCCGTCAATTCAGTAAGTGTGGACTGTGGGCCAGCGCTTTTGGATATGCTATCATTTTTAATGGGCTTGCTGGGCGATTAGCACAAGAGCATAGATGCAAAGAACGGGTGGAGCACGAGAATCATCTTAGTCAGCACACGTGACTCTATGGAACACCTTCGAAGGTTCTCTGCAGAATTCGGTGGTGTGTATTCGATGTCGGTGCTAGAAATTAAATTAATAATGTTTTGGGTGTTATCTACTCCTAAAAAATGCCTGAACCTTGTTAATATTGGAATACCTATTGCAATTTTATTGTTGTTGGAATTTTCTGCTTTTGTACAAAAGCTCTTTTTTAAGGCGTCTTAGTTATTTTAATTTACATGTCCATTGATTACAGTGTCTGGTTTCGATAACATCTTGTCAAGACTGGGAGGTGACAACCATAGAGGGTATTGGCGACAGAGGCCGAGGCTACCACCCTATTCAGAAAACGTTAGCTGAGTATAATGGCACGCAATGCGGATACTGCAGCCCTGGATGGGTTATGAGTATGTACGGGTAAGCAGTTTATGAATGCATAAAACACATTAATTTAATACTTCTGATATATGCTATTGACCCTACATTGTATATTGATAGTTTTTAATATTACACGCAAAATAGCTTCACATGTCGGTTGGCATATCCGACCAAGATTAAAAAAATGGGAATGGTAGCTTTTTAGTTTGTCGATGTCATGACAGAAAATGCTCTGTTTACCATAGTTATATTAGTAATGAAAGCAATTGTTTATTATTGTATAGAATAAGTATGTCTCTATTGTATAATGCTTGATTTCAGAAAAATAAAAAAAAATACGATATATCATTGCGATTTTGCAGATTACTAGAATCCAGTCACGGCGACCTAACACAGTATCAAATAGAGAATTCATTTGCCAGCAACATATGCAGATGCACTGGATACAGGCCTATTCTAGACGCCTTCAAAAGTTTCGCTAAAGATGCCCCCAAACCTAAATTGAATGATATTGAAGATTTAAATTTAGCTGGTTGCATAAATAAAAGTTGCGAAAAGACATGCGACAAGCAATGGTGCATTATTAACAAAAGCGACACGGAAGTCGGTTTCAAGAAGATAAAGTTGAAAGATGATCGTATGTGGTATAGAGTTACAGAAGTTAGAGATATATTTGAAGTATTAAACAGCGAAGGATACGAATCTTACATGCTTGTTGGTGGAAATACAGGGAGAGGTATGGTGTAGATCATATATTTTGCAGAAGTTTTATCTAATTTTGAGTGAAACGACTATTCTAAAAATCAAATATTTGTTGAATGTAGCCCTATTTTATTTACAGGAGCAGTTCCAATATTTGCTTTTCCAAGAGTTTTAATAGATATTAGTTCAGTACAAGAAATAAAAGAACATATCATAGATCAAAATCTAGTTATAGGCGCTGGAACTACTCTAACTGATTTATTAGAATTGTTTAATTCAATATCAAAGGAAAACGAAGAATTTGCTTACCTAGAAAAATTCTATGAACATCTAGATTTAGTGGCGCACATACCTGTACGAAATGTAAGAATTTTTAATGTTTTTTTTTTTTGCACAATTTTAAAGGAGCCAAGACCTAGTTTCATGTGAAAAATAAAATAAACACCAACATATTTGATGCCTGATTAATAATGTTGATATCATTTATTATCATTATTACTGATATTTCAGGTTGGAACTATAGCTGGAAATTTAATGACGAAACACAGAGAACCAAAATTTTCCTCAGATGTCTTTTTATTGTTTGAATCAGTTGGAGCCATTTTGACCATAGGTAAAATTCTTTGTTTTTTCTATAACCAGACTCGCTAGGGTCAAAGTCAGCACGTCAAATCAGAAATAGGACAAAGCCACCACCGCTAGATATAGGTGTTTTATCTTTGAAATCATAACTCAAGATATACCTATTATTAAATATGTAATATATATTAAATGTATTTATATTCAACATATGACGAACTAACATATTCTCCCTTTATAACAGTTAGTCGAGATTCTGTTATAGAAGTCACTCCTGAAAAACTCCTATCCCTGGATATGACCGGAAGAGTTATTATTAACGTAAAATTGCCGCCTCTCTCCAAAAATTACCACTTTACTTCTTTTAAGGTAAATAATTTTTTTTTTTCTAGGTCCGAAATAGCCAACAAGCTAAACAAAATATACCTAATTCAGTTGTCACTTCTTAACAGGAATATAAACATCTTGTACACGCTTCATCCATATATTCTTCAATGTAGTAACTTGGGCACTCTTGAAATTAAATGATTGAATTTAGTGGTTCAAAATCTTTTAATTTTTCAGGTCATGGTTCGTTCTCAGAATGCCCATGCACAAGTTAACAGTGCATTTTTGTATAAATTCGACTCCAAGGATAAAGAAACTGTTATATCAGCTAGTATCGTCTATGGTGGACTCTCCGGCAAGTTCAACCATGCGTGGAAGACAGAAGAATATCTCGTAAATAAGAAACTATTTACCAATGAAGTGTTACAAGAAGCTCTTAAGGTTTTGGAAAAAGAGATTATACTCGAAGCTATACCTGGTGACTTAGAACCAGAGTACAAGAAAAAGTGTGCACTTGGATTATTTTACAAAGTAATGATATTTTAATTTTAATTTGTCTGCTTTCATTCTATTCAAAATCATACTTTTTTCTTTGAATAATTTCACCTTTAAATGGTACCTAACATTTACTTGCTTTTATACCACTTAATTATTCTATTAATTTTTCCTTTTAATAATTTTTCCTTAATTTATATTTTTAAGGCATTACTGCAATTAATTCCGCAAGACAGATTAAAACCAATTTATAGATCTGGAAGCGAGGACTTAAAGAAAACTAGACCTTTGTCGAAAGGTACTGAAGTGTATGACACAAACCCTATCATATGGCCCATGAATGAGCCGATGCCGAAAATAGACGCGCTTATACAATGTGCAGGAGAAGCAAAATATGTAAACGATCTACCAACACAGCCTAAAGAAGTATTTTGTGCGTTCGTCACGTCAGATGTGGCTGTTGGAGAGATTGAGAGCATCGACCCAACTCCTGCTCTGGTGAGGTCATTCAGTCGCGCTGAGATTTTTAGAATAGGGAGGAAACCAAAACTGGGAATGGGAACTGGGAATTCTCTTAGAAATTCTGTCAGAATGTAAAAAAAAATGCGGTATTGCAAAAAATGGATTGCTCAATCTTGAAAAATAACTTCCTGGATCCATTTATTTCTACGAAACGACCTCTTTGTTATTTTAAGTCTATTCCTATTCGTATTCTACGTGAATTTTGTCATATCCTTTCTGCCGCTATAAAATTAGTCGTTCAAATAATAACAAGAAATAATCACATACCAGTAATATCTAAGGGCTGATTTTTCAACAGTCAGATAAAAGACAACAGTCGATTAAATCAAAATCTGGACAATTGTAAAATGTCATTGCCGGTTTCCTAAATACAATACCGTTTGACATCCACAAATTAGTGACTTTACACTTTATCAGTCGGTTAATTCTTATCGGACCATTGAAAAATCGGCTCTTATTAGTCGAGTAAAACTTATTTACGCGATAAAATCTAATGGATATCTCCATTAATTACAGAAACAACCCGGTGTTATAGCATTCTTCTCAGCAAAAGATATTCCTGGAAAAAACTCATTTCAACCCCAAAAAGTACCGGCTATTTTATTTCCAGAAGAAATATTCGCCGAGAAAACTGTTAAATACTACGACCAAGCTATTGGTTTGATTGTGGCTGAAACTGAAAAGTTAGCTAATAGAGCTGCCTTGCTGGTTCGAGTAAAATATAAAAATGTAAAGAAACCCATGCTTACAATAAAAGAAGTTAGAGAGAAAGATCCAACTCGGATAGATCTTATATTTATCTTGCCGGCTAGGGATAGAGGCCTTAACGTCGAAAGAGTCATCAAAGGTGGAGACAATATATTTTCTCAGTACCCTTTCACGATGGAGACTCAGACGTGTGTCACGAGGCCCAGTGAGGATGGCCTTGACATTTTCACAGCCACCCAGTGCCTTGACCAAGTCCATATCGGTATATCAGAAAGCTTGAAGATAGCACAAAATAGGTGAGTCAGACTATTTCAATCGTAAAGTTATGTTTGTCCTTGATATTCAACCTGATGAACATTTTATTTCCCTTTAAATGTGTTGATACGAATTTAACGAGTATCTGATATTGTGATTATATTTGAAGTGGAGTTTTATATGTTAATAAAAATCTAATTATTTTTACAATCGACCTTTCTATTGTATTAAATTAAAGAGCGAATAAAAAGCAGAAAATCGTGAAACTATTATAAATATAAACTTTGCAGTAGAACATAGCAAGGACTGCCACATCTCAATTTGATTTTGCCTTACAACCTCGCAGGAATTTTTTTCACATTCTAAATAAAATTACAATCATTAAATTCACGATTTACAGAGATTCTTCTTTCAGATGAGTTTTCAATTGCCATCAAAAAGACGAAAAGTTGACACTTTATGGAAGTATTTTATTTACATGAACCTACGAACGTGATTTCAGACTAAACATCACTGTACCTCGGTGCGGAGGCGCCTACGGCTCCAAGATCTCCCGGGCCGGGCACATCGCTTGCGCCTGTGCTCTGACCTCTTACCTCCTAAACAGGCCTTGCCGCTTCGTGATGAGCATTCAAGCCAACCTACGGATCATTGGGAAAAGATTACCGAGCTCTTCTGACTACGAGGTAAGCAATTTTCGTATTCAGCTTCAGGTAATAAGAAAATTGTTTACTCTGGAAATTTAACAATAATTTTACGTTATTATTTATAAAAGTAGCAAAAAGATAAGTAGTCCAAGATAAATACTATAATAACATAAGTTTTGGGTATGTGATTCTGTAGGCGACGAGCTAGCCACCTGTCCCTTTGTTCCCAACGAGTCACACTGTAAGCCACTACTTTTTCACAATTTTCCATCTAACACAGCCCAGTTTTATTTTTGGCTGAATGTGGTTAAAGGGGCCTGCTGTCCCTTTGACTCTGCCCACCCCTTCGGGGATTATGGGCGTGATGTTATGTATGTAAGATAAATATTTTACCAGAAACGTGCATGTATGTACATTTTCAGAAGCTATACAAATAATTAAAAAGTAAGTAGATGGATCTAATCTAAGTAGATAGAGTATGATGACGTAATATATAAATACTAAGGAACAGTAAACATACATGCCAATGTAAACTCTATGTACAATTTCTAGACGAATCATGTGATGAAGCAGTTAGTAGAATGACAAAAGCTGGGTCATTGCCATACACAATCACAAACCTAATACACCATTAGTCTCCTTTTACGACATGCTGGGTGTGCCGTACGGGACGTACACCACATAGTTTAAAATAAACATAGAGTAAGCCATATTTTGTACGATCAAGTAGATAAGAAATAATTAACTAAACTTCACGCCACTTCCGAACTGAACGCCATATGGCACGATCCTTATATACCTCACTCGTCTCTTCAACATTCATGATCCTTTGTATACAAGCTCTACGGTTTTTATGATTTAATACACGATGTTAATACACGACCAATCCGATCGTGGTGAGCATAGGGTCTTCCGCGGCTCCTACATATTTCCACTTTCGCATTGTATATCTGTTTAGTCAATCTTTCGTCATCCATTCTTTCCTCATGTTCGACCTACCGGAAAATGCCTCTTCTTACCTTAACTCCGACGCTGTCTTTCAGACCGACTCTCTTTCTTACATCTCATAACGCAGTCTGTAAGCCATACACCGCAGATTTTATGCAGCGCACGCATCTCGGACGCGTTTATTCTACTTTCGCTTATGTATGTTAGCGTAGGAATCAGCACCGTGCATGTGTATAGCGAGCTGGGCCTTATGGCTTTACTGCCTAGAAGTTTTCCTAATGCTCCATTCACCCTATTCCCTGCATTAATTCTTCTTTCTATATCAACGGAGTCAGAGTACCGTCCATCTCTGCAAAATGCATATCCTAGATATACAATTTCATTCACCTGTTCCAGAACTACATCATCAACCGTTATCCTTGTTTCCGTTTTGGTTTCATCTCTTTCAAACACCATAGATAAGACAAGTAGGAATTAATTAGTATATAAGCCGTAATTGTGTGTTATAAATAAAGAAATAAATTCTCGACTGACACACCAATTCCAAACTAAGCTTATGCTTGTACTATGGATACTAGGCGAACGGATAGACATCCACCAACTTTCGTCTAATTCCAGACTATTCCAATTCGCGGTTATACTAGGAAAGAAACACAGCTGATACATTATTTGTGAGCCCTAAAAAAACATGGCACACTTATAGTTCAATGATATGTAATCCATTGCGGTTATCTTTATCAGTGGTTTCCGGTTTATGGTATAACCATAATGTTATGGTTATGGTTTCCAGGTTGGTGTGGACAGCTCAGGTCGCATCCAGTATTTGGAATACCATTTCACTGAAGACAACGGTTACATACTGGGGCAGCTCGCGGTCGCCCTTGCTATACCAGCCCTGAAAAACTGTTACGACAATAGGAGGTGGCAGAATAAAGTTTTCATCGCTTTCACTGATACACCCGCTAATACCTACATCAGAGGTCCTGGTAAGCATTTATATATCTACATTAATTTATTAATTGAGAATAATATGAGTAGGGCAGGGTTGACTAAAGGTGAAGAAAAGAAAATGACGAAACACGAGGACATCTGATCACATTTATTGAGGAAATCAGCCTATTTTTTTTTTGTGCGCAACTAGCGCCTAGCGTTACCAGTTAATATACTATCTAGAACCTTTCTCAACTATCTTATACTAACACATAAGTATATCCTTGTCTTTCACAAGCGATGCTCTCCGTCTCGTTCTACACGCCTGCTGTCTCTTACCTTCGCATCTTCTGTCTCCCTCTATCGCATCTGCTGTCTCTTACCTTTGCATCTGCTGTCTCCCTCTATTGCATCTGCTGTCTCTTACCTTCGAATCTGCTGTCTCCCTCTATCGCATCTGCTGTCTCTTACCTTCGCAGCTGCTGTCTCCTTCTATCGGATCTGATGTCTCTTTCTAGCGGATTCTATCTCGTTTTGTTGGCATTCCGTCCTTTTCTGCAATGTTATGTCTGCCGCTTACAACAAGTCTGACACGTTCGAAATGTGATATCTACATGATCATTTTATGTTAATACTAGATGAAAACCCGGCTTCGCTCGGGTGAAATGTGACTCATAATACACATGTAGGTACATATTTCTGTAGTTATCGGTTTTCATGGAATAGCTCAATTGTTCAATAGTTATATTGAACAAAAGAAAAAGAAAAACAATTTTTTTTCTTATACTAATCTGGGATTTAATGATAATGTACCAACTTCGTCGCTTATATTTAATTATTGATTTAATATATTCCACTAATACTGTAAAAACAACATATTGCTTAATGTATTGGATAGTCTTGGTCTTGCATCTAATAATTAGCCAATTTAATATCTATTTTAATTGTAAGGAATTTTCATAAATTATTTCGAACATAATTTTACTCCTTGGTTTGTTGTCTTTTAAATGTTGTTATTTTTATTTAGGTGAACTGGAAGCAATAGCATTTACTGAGTACATTATGGAACGGATATCGTACGAACTTGACAGAGATCCCGTAGAAGTCCGAATGAATAATCTCGACCCACGGATGACCGACGTGAGAGAAGTGGCTGAAACTATCCTTAAGGACAGCGACTATTACAAGCGCAAGGAAAAAGTAAAGGAATTCAATAAACTGAACCGATGGAAAAAACGGGGTTTGCGGGTAGTTTTTATGAGCTGGCCGGCATCATTAACGATAGATTACCCAGTCACGTTGTCCGTCTACCACGGAGACGCTACTGTTGTCATAACTCATGGTGGAGTCGAAATGGGCCAAGGAATAAACACCAAAGTCATACAAGTTGCAGCTTACACCCTCAACTTATCAATAGACAAAGTGAAAGTCAAACCAATGACAGCAGAAAAGAATCCCAATAGTTACATCGATGGCACAAGCCGGGCTACGGCCTCGGCTTGCTTTGGTGCTATCAAATGCTGTCAGATCATTTTGGACCGTCTGAATGCGATCAGAGCGACGCTGAATGATCCATCGTGGGAGGTTTTGATCGAGGCTGCCTACAACGCGGGTATTAGTCTACAGGCGAGTTACCGAGTGACTGCTAATGACCAGGATGTGCACCGGTCAGCAGGCGCCGTCGTCACTGAGGTCGAGCTAGACGTACTTACCGGAGAACACCACGTAACAAGGGTTGATTTGATTGAAGATGTTGGTACAAGTGTCAATCCAGAGATAGATGTTGGACAGGTAAAATGTTCTTTTATTTATCAAACTTACTTCAAATCAGCGTACCCCTATACTTCTGTCGATTGTTTACGAGTTTCATTAGTTTGGCAACTATTATTGTAAATTAGACTGAAGTGTCCCCGGGGGTCGCTTACTCGAACACTATTTAGTTTTATAAATATCTATTTATCTCTTTACTTTTATATTGAATTATTAATAATTCAATGAAAAAGTAAAGGGATAAATTTTGACTGGCTCGATAGCGCATTCGGTAGTGACCCTGCCCCATGCGCCAAGAGTTGTGGGTTCGATTCCCACCCAGGACAAATATTCGTATGATGAATACTTGTGTTTGTTCTGTGTCGGGATGTTAATATCCAATATCTATTATATATAAAGCTAAATTTAAGTATATATTTGTAATACCAATGTTGATTCTGATATCCGTAACACAAGTGCTTAAGCTACTTACCTCGGAGTCAGATCAATGTAGGTATGTGATGTAGTCGGATATTTATTAATAATTCCAAGTATTTTCAATCATACTAAATACCCATTAAGCATTTTTCAGTAGTTACCTTACTGTGCTTAACTGTCACCATTGTTCGGACATATTTCATCGTTATTATTCGCCAGACTATCATTAATATTTAGAATTTACTAAGATAAATGATAGCCATTAATCATTTAGAATTTACTATGATAAATGATCAAAGGTCCCGTTACAACTACTTACAATCTTTAAACATCCAGTGCATTTACTTTAGTTCTATATTTAAGGTGGAAGGTGCGTTCATGATGGGACTAGGCTACTGGACCCACGAGCACCTGATTTACGACGAGAAGACCGGAGAACTGCTCACGGATCGGACTTGGCAGTACGACGTGCCGCTGGCGAAGGACATACCAATCGATTTCCGAATACAACTACGCAGGAACTCTTTTACACCTTTCGGAACATTAGGAGCTAAAGGTATTCGCATCTGTCTAATGAAACAGTCATGATAAGTAGAGGCCTGAAGAGTACTAAGATCTTGAACTTCATAGCAGTAGTGCTATATTATACTTGAACAGGACGTAGATCATGTTCAAGTATAATATAGGGTCACTCTAGCCATGAACCAAAGTTAAGCGAGGCTAGAAATACTGATTCTTTGAAATCCATATCTAAGTGCTTACATTTGCATCAATACTTGGCAACGTTAGTAACGTTAACAATTTTGAATCTAGCTATATACTTTAGAAAGTAACTATTCTATATTGGTGATAGTCTGGCGCATAAAATACATCTCGATAGGAGATCCAAGGATCAGCGAGCTTCTTCAACCACTTTTAGCCAATCATAAAACTGAATTCTATTAGAAGGAAAATTGATCTATGTATAAATTTTGTGACAGCCGTCTCTGAGCCTCCAATATGCATGGCAGTGAGCGTGGCTTTCGCGTTAAGGGATGCCATAGCAGCTTCGCGCGAGGACACCGGTTTTCCCAGGAACCAGTGGTTTCAAGTTGGTGAGTCTTATACCTTATTGATTAAAGCACGAACAACTCTTGAACCAAGATTTATTGATGAAAATAAAGACGTGAGGGCTCACCACAGGTTCTATTTTTTTTGTCACCTGGCCGCCATCCCTAAAAACCAGACAAGATCTACAGATAATTGTATCATTAAACTATTGAAATATCATGCAGCAGAGCTTGAACAGTTCAATATTGTCTGTATTTATAGGCCTCCGTCTGGTAATTACCACATTTACATTTGTAACAAAAAATCATTTTACGTGGCGATTTTAATGTCAAAAATTTTAGAGACATGTCCAATATCAATCAGTTTTTGAATTTGTTTAAATTGATAGGTCAATAATTAATTTCATTATTTCTGACCATAGCGGACAGATTGCTATCTTGGAGCACTATCCTGTGACGACTTCATCTACTTTCATTTGTAGACCAATTACCTACAACACATCGCCTAGAAAAATTTAGGAAAAATATACGCATAAAGTCCCGTTGCTAAAGTTCAGGGATGTGGAAATTAATGATTGTATTTAATGTAATTGAAAAGAATTAATATGACCGTAATATCCATTTAATATGGTCTGCTGCTGTCGGGATCTGCGGCTACTATACAAACTATTTTAAAAGGCCGTTAGAGCCATACGACCTTAGACCACGTGACTTATAGATTTAAAAAAAAATTACATTTTAACAATTTCATCGCAATTTATTTTAAATTGTATTAATTATTAATATGACCAATTTCCTAAAAAGTCATAGTTTTATAATTTTGTTTCAAACGATAGACTCCTTATGAGTGGTAATTCATTAATTGGTCTAAGTATTAGAAGATTTAATAAATTTCCAGAAAGTCTACTAGCATTACCTTCACATAAGTTCAAATTGTGCATTAAAGCGTTTTTAAGAGTAAGGGCTACTATAAGATTAAAGACTTCTTAAATGATAAGCATTTATGTTTAATTTCATTATTAAGTGTTTACCTGCAGTGTTGTTACCTAGTAAGTGTAGATTATTAATTACGAAATTGTAAATTATAGCATATAGAAGAGTAAACTATCGGGTTTCTTGCCGGTTTTTCTTGATAAGTCTTCCGTCCGAACCGGTAGTAATGTTTTCTTTTCTGATTAAATTGACTAGATATATAAGTGCTTTTTTAAGCCTATAAGAATAAAGAGATTTGGAATTTGAATTTGAATTAGCTTATTAAGCTTTGTTTGGAACTAGAGTAGTATTGGTGTGTCAGTCAGGAGAATTTATTTATTTTAGTACCTGTGTTTGTAATTTCAGATGGCCCTTACACTAACGCTGTAAACGTTTTGAAGGCAGACGTGCGTCTCGACGAATTTTTGTTTTACTAGGAGGTATAAAAAAACGCTTTTAACATCAACATGTACTTTTTTTTATTGAAAAAAGTGTATAAATAATTTAAATGCTCAATGATATTTCTTAAAAAACAAAAATAGAAGAAAGCGTAAATAGACATGGAACATTAACAAACAACATAATAAAAATATTTTATCCATGAGTATGTTAATAATTGGACAGTAAAAAATTACAGTCCGTGTTTTATTAAAAACGCCAATTTGTTTGCTTCCTCCTACTTAAGTATCCTTTGGTATGCACAGATTAACTTAGTCTAAAATATATAATAATTGGAACTTAATGCAGACTAGTCATATTGTAATTACAGTAAGATAATTAAATTAAATAACAAAAACTAATTATTTCATTTTGATCACACCTTTGTATTACATCTTAGAGAATAGAGGTTCTGTTTAACTTGTGACTAGTTTTGATAAAATACTTTCTACTGCCAAAATGTTTTCCACCTTCATTTCAAAACAAAAGTTTTTATTTTCGAGAGGACATCAACTAAGTATAGAGGGGGGAGGAGAGAGCTCTCACTATAAAAGCAACGGTAGCCTGAAAATGACCCTGTGGGATCCAAACCTCCGCTCAGGACTGGGGAGGGTATGGGTATCGGAGGACTATGGGCCAGGGCGACCCAGGCGTGAAAGGCGGACACGGAAGCTTATGGAGTTTACAGATAGTACTGCGATCGGTTACGATATCAGCTTTCTGACTGGTATGAACCAGTCTGATTATATAAAATATATATTATAAATTATGTTTAATTAATATAGATTATATACTCAGACTGGTTTATAACAGTCTCATTTTAAAAATATACATAAACTCCTCCTCTGGGAGGTGGAGTAGTTAAGTGTGACTCCCAACGACATCTGGAATAGGAGACCCCCTATCCGGCCAAGAAGGTGGAGGCTGTAGGGAATTCCCACTTAAACTCCGGGGTGAGTCCTCTACTGACGCGTCGCAGGACCCCTATGGAATCTACCAACCTACTGTCGACGACTTTCACCAGCCGTTATCACAAGCGGTCGCAGACTTGATGTCACCTGTATGATTTGGTTATATACACAACATATGGTGCTGAATGGTATATTAAAAATTTAGTTGGACACTTTCTTAACAACAATATGTTACGCAGTTACTTCTGACGCCGTCTTACAACAATTTCTGATTATCTATTATATGTAAATCCTCGATGATACCGTGAAATTAAAAAGATTGTAAATTGAATATCCGTTTCTCTAATTTCCGCCCAATTCCGCTAATCTAAGTCTAACAGTCTTTATAATAGACGATTCTATTATTTTACTTTTTACTACAATAAAGAATATAACAGTTATCAGCACAGCGTGAAAAGAGTTGACTACACATATCGTTTTTATGACCACCATAGGTACGAGTTTAATGTCAAAGTACGAAAGTATATCTGATATCAGTATTTCTAAGCAGGTTGTTGTAACTATGAATGTCGCAACTAATGAAGACTTTACAATATCCCTGAAATGTCTGCTTCGTTCACTAATTCTTTTAAATGCAATGATAAATATTCTAAAATATATGGAAATATTGACAGCTGCAATTAAACACTTCGACAAATTAAATATTAATTCCATATACAATTTAAAATGAATATTGTAATATTTTAAGGTATTTATACCTATACAACCCAAAATCAATGAAACAGACCATATAATAATTGACGACCAAATAAGATTAAGTTTCTTGGTAGAAAATACGATTACAATTTTATCGTATAAGTTCTTAGCAAATAACAGCATTAAACACCCTAATGCAAAGTCAGATGTGAAATAAAGTAGGAATACGATGTCGTTTGAAAGATTGGTCTTTGATGGTATATACAAGAGGTAGTACTCACATAAGGTGACAGTAATTCTTGCAATGGTTATTTGCGTGAGAATTTTTTCGTCTGTCTTTATTTTTAAGCGGATAGCGGCGTAAGTGACGAATTGTAGAAATAAGCACCAGAGCGACGACCCTATACCGCACAACCAAAAAACTTTCAGAACTGTGGATGTAAGCTCAGACTCGGCCTCTGTCTCAAAATTTTTGCTAACTACGCTTGAATTCATAACTACGCTCGAATTCATAACTACGCTTGAATTTATGTTGTCTTGCCAACTGCTAGTTTTTATTGAGACAATGGATTTGTTCTTTCACAGATGGTTAGCTGCTACCTGAAATTGAAATCGGTATTTTAATATTTTCTTTGTAAATCTAATTTATGTATGCAAATGGTTAAACATTGTATCCAATTCATTTTGAATATTAGGTATATAACTACTGCATCTGTAAATATATCCTAAAAGAAATGTTCGAAAAATAAACCAACTTGCGATTATTCAAAGACAGCTTGTTTATGACGTGAAATCGAACTGGATGCAATTATCCCAAGAATACATACATACATATACAAAACATCACGGCCGTAATTCCCGAAGGTGTATGCAGAGTCTTTTGAGTCTAAGTACACTGTCTACCCCTTCGGGGATTAAGTCCTTGGGTATTTTCCCTTTTTGCCCAAAGTCTATTACCCCTTTAACCACATTCAGCAAATAATAAAAATAGGCTGACTCAGATGGAAAATTTTGAAAAAGCAATGACAAGACTAGTCTCACACTCCCTTAAATCTTTTTCGTAATCCATAAAGGCACGCAATATTGTACTTAGTGAGGCTTTTCATACGGGGGCGGAACTTTTCGTATAATGTCAATTGTCCTAAAGACGTTTGTCATACATCCATTGGCATAATCAGCAAATAGCATAACACTAATGTCAGATAATTTTTCCTTCACATAACTGATATGTGGCATAACTCTCTAAAGGTGTATTATAAATTAAAGTGCTTTCTTGAAGCCCATATAAATAAAGATATTTTGAATTTGAATTTGAATTTATCATAATTATCGAAATTCCTAACTTGGTATGGCATACATTATTTAGTCCCAAATCTTATTGATGAATTCAAATTATTATCACCCATATTTGAACTAACACACCTTACTCTACGTGACCCGACCCGAAGGAGCGAGGCGGCTGCAAGCTGCGACGATAAGCTCGCTTTGGACCGACGGAGTGTTGGAGAGCCGTGACGGAAACCATGCATGCTGCATGCCTGCTTAATAATAATTTACATGGTTAAGAAAATAAATAAAAAATAACAATTCAACTATTGATTTACAAAGTTAAAAAATATTATGCTATTCATTATGCTTTAAACAAAATATACGTTAAGATATTATTCGTTGTGATAATGATCAATGCAAAGCATAATTAATGTAAAGTATAATGATACTTTACATTAATTATGCTTTTAGAAATTCTGCATAAAGTTATTCTGCGTTGCAAATTTATTCCTTTTAATATTTTGTCAGATGTTGGTTTGGAACTAAAGAAAGAATGTGCCAACTGTGTTTCTTGACTAGCATGTCGTAAAAGGCGACTAATGGTATATGGGGTTGTGGGTATGTGATTGTGTAGGCGACGAGTTAGCCACTTGTTACTACTTTTTCACAATTTTCCATCTAACCCAGGCCAGTTTTGTTTTTGGCTGAATGTGGTTAAAGTGGCCTGCTGCCCCTTTGACTCTGCCTACCCGTTCGGGGATTATGGGCGTGATGTTATGTTGTTTATGTTAATATCTATGACAAACAATTTTTGCCTACAACATATTAGGTCTTTTAAAGTTATGCGTCGCGATAATATGCAACGTGATAAATATTGCTATTAAAATTATGAAATATAATATTATGACAATAAACGTTATAAACAAAAAAAGCTTAAACTTACGGAGACGCAAGAAATACAGTTGGTAGCTACATTATTTTTGAGTCCCATCAGAACACAAGGCAAAAGTTCGCCCAAAATATTTACATTTAAGTTATCAAAGAGATTTTCGCATAAGTTTAAAGCCAAAAAAAAACAGAAAGGAACCATGTTTTAAAACTTAAAAATTAAAATAAAATAATTTCATTTATTTTAGCAAATAATTCGTTTAACTAATATTAAAATAGTTATGCAAACTTACCAAAGTCCGTACGCAGAAACCAAGTCAAGTCAACAAAACAATCCTGCGGTATCCTGCGGTATCCACTCACACACAAAACTTTATGAATCAGTATGCGTATTTAGTAGACATCATAACGCTAGGACTAAATAAAAACTTCAGTAAGAATGAAGTGCCGTGAATTGTCACACAAACACCGCAGATCGGAACACAATAATAACTGAAAGCCCAGTCGGTAACAACATGCCCCCTATCGTTATCACAACGGCTCTTGATTAATGCATCTCTTGTATCTGTTGTCCTCTCTCATTATATATTTGTACAGGCCTATCGACACTTTTTTTATAAGTATCAATGTTTATGGCCAAAAGGGGAATTGTGAAAACGTATATTTGCAGGTAGAAGTGTCGTAAAATTTGTTTGGGTTTCTAAACTACTACCCATTGTTTCGAAAATTGCAAACTATGTTTTGGTATTGATTAATCTATATACATATATATAAATCAAAATCGTGTCAGTTATACCATTTATAACTCATGAAAAAAAAAATGAACAGCCCCCGCATCAGGAACACCCTTCTGGCTGCCACAATAAAATATATATATAAAAAAAATGTGTTAAGTTCTCAATGCCTAACACAAGGCAAGTTCATACGCGAATTATTATGAATGTTGAAGCACTAGATGTAGTTCAATCTACTGTGTTTCTAAGAATCAATATTGGTGCTAAATTGCAAGGGAGGTCCTATAATACGGCTCTTGCAGGAAGACTTAGTTCAGTGGCATATGCAGTCAGAAAAGTAAGACAATTAACTGATGTTGAAACAGCAAAATTGGTATACTTTAGTTATTTTCATAGCGTTAAGTATGTCATACGGTCTGCTGCTGTGGGGATCTGCGGTTAATATAAAAACTATTTTTGTATTGCAAGAAAGAGCAGTCAGAGCCATATACGGCCTCAGAACACGTGACGCTCTTAGAGAAAAAATTAAAGAAATAAACATTTTAACAATAGCATCACAATTAATTTTGGATTGTATGTATTATGTATATTAAATTTACAAAATTGTATAATTGGCATTTAAAAGTGTAACTATCGAGTTTCTTGCCGAATTCTTATCGATGGAATCTACCTTCCGGAATTATTATTTTTGTTTTTGTATATTGACTATTTATAAGTGCTTTCTTGAAGCCTATATAGTAAAAATGTTTTGAATTTGAATATTAAATCCTACCCGGAAGAGAGACTTAACACTGGACATTTGGGCTTTGGAACCGACAAAAAGACGGCCGTTTATGTGACAGAGAATCTCACGCCTGAAAATAAATTCCTCCATGCAGCAGCGCGCGCTCGAGCTAGGGAGCTTCAATATAGGCATGTCTTATATTACGTACGGGGAGCCGCAACTACATGCGAAGATGCCCCAAATGGAGAACGATTGTGAAGATCTACCACTTATACTTACCTGGGATTAAAATCAATGTATGTGATGTAGTCCCATATTTATTTATTTAATACTTTAAAGTATGCTTATAAGCTTAGTTTGGAACTAGGGTATCGGTGTGTCAGTCTGGAGAATGTATTTATATATTTTATTTCGCATTATTATATTAGTATAGATAGAACCTGTGTTTGTAATTTCAGATGGCTCTTAACCCCACCAACGCTGTAAACGTGTTGAAAGCAGATGTGCGTCTTAACGAATTTTGTTTACTAGGAGGTATAAAAAATGCTCTTAATATCAACATGTACTTTTTTATTGAGAAGTGTATAAATAGTTTAAATGCTTAATTATATCACTTAAAACAAAAATAGGAGAAAAGCGTACAAAATGACAAACCCTATGCTATTAAATTATGTATAACTATCTAGTAATAGGATCTTAATACAGACTGGAAATATTGTAATAACAGTAAGATAAATAAATTAAATAACAAAAAATATATTAGGTATTTCATTGTGATCACACGTTTGTATTACAGCTTACCAATATTGGAATAGAGCCTGTGTTTAACTTATGACTAGTTTTTATAAAATACTTTCTACTGCCAAAAGAGTTACCTAACACAGCAGCAGCCTGAAGGTGTCCCTGTGGGATCCAAACCTCCGCTCAGGACTAGGGAGGGTATGGATATCGGAGGACTATGGGCCGGGGCGACCCTGGCATAAATAGCGGACACGGAAGCTAATGGAGTTTACAAATAGTACTGCGATCGGTCACAACATGGGCTTTATATCTATATTTTTTAAATTAGACTGGTATTAACCAGTCTGATAACAAAATATAAATAAAATTCTCCTCTGAGGGCTGGAGTAGTTAAGTGTGTCTACGGTAAAAAAGGTGGAGGCTGTAGGGTATACCCATTAAAACTCCGGGATGAGTCCTCTACTGAGGCGTCGCAGGAGCCACTATGGAATCTACCAGCCTACCGTCGACGACTTTCACCCGTCGTTGTCGCAAGCGGTCGTAGACTTGCTGTCAGTCGACTGTAGGATTTGGTGATATAGGTATACAACGTATGGTGCTGAATGGTATGTTACAAATGTAGTTGGACACTATCTTAACAACAATATGTTACTTCTAATGCCGTCTGTATCACAAAAATGTCTGATAATATAATATATGTAAATCCTTGATGT
Organism: Glyphodes perspectalis; assembly: GCA_951394215.1. Classification (NCBI taxonomy): domain Eukaryota; kingdom Metazoa; phylum Arthropoda; class Insecta; order Lepidoptera; family Crambidae; genus Glyphodes; species Glyphodes perspectalis. Next base: position 10,600,470 of record OX596211.1, on the reverse strand, counting down.
TACTGTGAAATTAAAAAGATGGTAAATTGTAAATATCCGTTTCGCTAATTTCCGTCTAGTTCCACTAATTTAAGTTTGACTGTCTTTATAGTAGACGATTCTATTATTTTGCTTTTTACTACAATAAGGAATATAACAGTTATCAGCACAGCGTGAAAAGAGTTGACTACATAAAACGTTTTAATGATCACCATAGGTACGAGTTTATTGTTAACATACAAAAGTATATCTATTATCAGCATTTCTAAGAAGGTTGTTGTAACTATGAATATTGCAACTAATGAAGACTTCACAATATCCCTGAAATGTCTGCTTCTTTCACTAAAACTTGTAAATGTAATGTGAAATATTCTTAAATATACCGAAATATTGACAGCTGCAATTAGACACTTTGACAAATTAAAGATTAATTTCATATACAATTCGAAATGAATATTGTGATATTTTAGTATGAAAATACCTATACAACCCAAAATCAAAGATACAGACCATATTATAATTGAAGACCAAATAAGATTGAGTTTCTTGGTAGAAAATACGATTACAATTTTATCGTATAGGTTCTTAGCAAACAACAGCATTAAACACCCTAATGCAAAGTCAGATGTGACATAAAGTAGGAATACGATGTAGTTTGAAAGATTGGTTTTTGATGGTATATACAGGAGGTAGTACTCACATAAGGTGACAGTAATTCTTGTAATTGTTATTTGCGTGAGAATTTTCTCGCTTGTCTTTATATTTAAGCGGATAGTGGCGTAAGTGGCGAATTGTACAAATAAGCACAAGAGCGACGACCCTATACCGCACAACCAAAAAACTTTCAGAACTGTGGATGTAAGCTCAGACTCGGCCTCTGTCTCAAAATTTTCGCTAACTACGCTTGAATTCATAACTACGCTTAAATTCATAACTATGCTCGAATTCATAACTACGCTCGAATTAATAACTACACTAGAATTTATGTTGTCTTGCCAACTGCTAGCGTTTTCCATGAGGCATTGGATTCGTTCATTTACAGATGGTTAGCTGCTACCTGAAATTGAAATCGGTATTTTATGTTAATGGTATGTAGGGGAAAGTGGGGTAATCACGAACACCTAAGGGAAAATTGAAATAAATCAGAAAATATATGACATACACTTTAATTTTTCATATTACAATCAAGATAAACTATTTAAGTAACAACTTTAAGAATAAACATTTACATATTTTTAATAAAAGTTCAAATTTTAAACAAAACACAAAAACCTTAGCATTCGGGTTTACCCGACAAGGGTCGGGTAACTACGAACAGCATAGGGGGTAATTACGAACTAACATTAATCATCTATAATCAGTCTTTTATTACAGCCGAGATCATATTTGTAGCCTCTTAACGTTGATCATTCATTAATAATCTTATGAACTAACATTATTCTATTCTATAATTAGCCTTTAATTACGACACAAATCACATTTGTAGCCTGCTGACGTTGATTGTTCATCAGTGCATTTTTCATGAGCCCAATTCAAACATAAGTAACACTGAATCCAAGTTTCAGAGTTGTTATATTTTTCATTACAAAAAATGCAATAATACTCTTTATCATCCTTATTTTTTTTCTCCTTTTTCTCCTTGTTGTCCTTTTTCTCAGCATTATTCTTTTTTTGTTTTTCTGTCTTCAAAATGGTAAAGTCTTCAAAATTTTTAAAATATTTTCGTACTTTCCTGACTATTGTTTCATTACGTTTTAGTCTTTGCATTTCAGTCTTATTCTTTGGCTTCTTCATTCGTTCGCCATTGCCCGACAGTATCAAAATACAAAAATGTAATAAAATAACATAGGTTATGTCTACGTATGCCTTTAGCTGTTCTGCCATCGGAAGCTTAGATTGTGAGTATTCTAACACACATACGTTGTATTTTATACTATTCATATAAATAAAGTTACATCGAGTTCTTTTTACGCAAAAATTACATCAAATACACATAAAAAATTAAAAAAATCATACCTTGACCCACACGTGCGCCCGATCGTGTTGCGTCGCTACCTGGCACTAAGAGTGGCGTGATGTTTGAAGTGCCTACACACGATATATTGCCCTCTCCTTCTAACATAGTAGAACTGATGCGTTCGGGATTCCCCAGCGTTCGTGTTTCCCCACCTTTCCCCTAAATGGTTAAAATATTTTGTCGATCATTTAGATTATTATATAACTTTAAAAAAAAATTAAAAATAAACCAACTTTCACATACTTATTCAGAGACAACTTGTTTATGTCGTGAAATCGAATTGGATAGAAATACCCCAAGAATACATACATACATACATAATAATACATATACACAACATCACGCCCGCAATCCCTGATGGGGTATGCAGAGTCCTTTGTCAAACTCTGTTGAGTCTAAGTACTTTGCCTACCTCCTCGGTGATTACGTCTTTGGGCATTTCCCCTTTTTGCCCAAAGCGGTATAACCGGGTGTGGTTATACCGCTTTGGGCAAAAAGGCAAAAAGGGCAAAAAGGGCTTTAGCCACATTCAGCCAATAATAAAAGTAAGCTGAGTCAGATGGAAAAATGTGAATATAGAGACAAGTGGCTAGTCACTCACATTCCCATAGATATTTTTCGTAATCAATAAAGGCACGCAATAATGTGCTTAACTGAGGCTTTTTATACCATAAATGTAGTACAACTAATATATACCCCGTCTGATAGGAAGCGGTAAACGTAGCCAATGAATGCTTGTGACACAAGGGTGGCATTCGCACGTTACTTATCGACTCATAAGTAAGCATTTATAATTATAACCTTTCTTGAAGCCTGTAAGTTCTCAGAAATGACCTGAGCGTTGGATCAAGTTATGGCGTGAATTCTGTAAGTGTAGGTAAATCACTAACTAGACACAAGTGTGTCCAGTCTCTTGTGTCGAGTTGATGAAAAACCCAACCTAGCTAAGTAAGGGTTTGTAGAAAAAAAACGGCTACGTAGTGTCGGAAACGTATTCCTAGATTAACTAGAATGTGTATTTGATCCTACATACTTACATCTAGTTAGTAATTGCTGTGGTGTGAACTCCAGCTGTTTATTGCAAACAGAAATCCCGAAGTTATCTAAAAATAAAACATACAGCTTAGTTCGGGCTCAGATCAGAAAAAGTTGATCTGAGAGTTCGGGTATCCCACCAAAACATATATGTTAAGCCCAGATCTCTGGTAAAGCATAATGCATTAGAAGAAGGTGCAAAATTTGGTATCTGACTGTGGATATGCAAACTTACAGACATATTGTCACGCCCGTAATCTCCGAAGGAGTAGGCGAAGGGGATATAAAGCTACTAACCGCCACCAATAAAAATAAGTTGAGTTAAAAACTTGCCACTTACACAATCACAAACCCAATGCACTATTAGTTGTGTTATGCGACATGCTATGCAAGAAATACAGTTGGTACATTATTTTTGAGTCCCATCTGAACACAAGGCAACAGTTCTCCCAAAACATTTACATTTATTTTAAGTTATCGATGAGATTTTCACGTAAGTAAAAATAAACAAAAAGGGAGAATGTTCTAAAACTTAAAAATTAAAATAAAATAATCTTATTTCTTTTAGCAAACAATTCGTTAAAAATAATTATGCAATCTTACCAAAGCCCATACGCAGAATCCAAGTCAACAAAACAATCCTCCGGTAACCACTCAATTAGAACAATGAATGAATCAGTAAACGTTTAAGTCTATTTCACGTAAGATGATTCCCGTGATAGGTGTCAATATTCCTTTACATGCATCGTACTTTCTACGAATAAATATTTTCAGTTTCAATATTAAACTCTATACGCTAATAATTTGTTAAAAATTATTAATAATCTCTATCTATTAATGTAAACACGATTAATCAATTTTCTTCTTAAAGTTATTAATAAATTAAATTTATAAAATATATCGTATGAATTGCATAATATGGGGATCGGAAAGTTTACTCATTGAGATTGACACTACTATTCGCATATAGAGATATAGGAAACATCTTGTAATCGAGCTAGGATACTAGGATTTTAACCAAAGAATGTTACGATGTTCGATTCTGAATGACAACAAAGAAGTGTCCCCTAAGATATAAACAAAATCAAACCATCCTTATTTAGATGATTCTGAGTTTTTCAATCGCGTGCGTTAAGACATATCTGCATATTATTTACGGGAGAATACCAGTATTAATATAAAAATAAATCATAGTTTGAAATAATTTTCATTTTAATCAGGATTTAAAATAAAATAAAAAAAAGTCATACTTTTTAGCGAATAAAAATCAAAATTGAATGGTTGTCATAAGGATGCATAACTATTAACGTCAAATTCAAAGTGTCACGGAACTTATCCTAAGTGAAATGGAATATAGCAGTCATAACGCACGGACTAAATATGCAAACGATGTACAACAAAGCCACTAATGGCACTAATAAATAAATAAATAATAAATAAATTCTCAAGACTGACACACCAATTTCCTAATCCCAAACTAAGCTTATGCTTGTGCTATGGATACTAGGTGAACGGATAGACATACTTTAATACGTTTATAAACATCCACGCGACCCTCAGTTTAGTGACCAGGGTCTCTGACCACTCGACCATCGGGCCAGTCACTAACACTGACATATTCAGTAAATCTTCAACCTTTATAAATTCTATAGCTTCTTTGAAATAGATCGAATTGTGCGTTTAGGCGCAGAATGTCCAATTCGCAAAATGTCCAACGTTCGTAAAATGTCCAGTTCGCAGAATGTCCAATTCACAGAATGTCCAGTTCGCAGATTGTCCAATACGCAGAATGTCCAGTTCGCAGGATGTCCAGTTAGCAGAATGTCCAGTTCGCACAATGTCCAATATTCAACATAACTTTATCAACATCAATCTTAATCAAGGGTGGGGTTTTTAAATCATTATTTAACATATTACTTATAAATCAGTTTAATCTTTGTCTTTATTTAAAATAACAAAACAAAAATAAAATCATAAATCAAAATAAACAAAACATAAATTGTGAAATCAAAAACGTAATTTCAATCTGGTGATTGTAATTCTGAATTTGGTAAGCACTGTTAATAACAAAGATTTATTTAAATAGACGTAAATATATAATTTTTTTGAAAAATTATTTTATTGAAATTTGGTAATTTTTCCATAATTTTTTTTTATATTTTTTAAATCATTATTTAACATATTACTTATAAATTAGTTTAGTACCCCACCATTGATTAAGATTGATGTTGACAAAGTTATGTTGAATATTGGACATTGTGCGAACTGGACATTCTGCTAACTGGACATCCTGCGAACTGGACATTCTGCGTATTGGACAATCTGCGAACTGGACATTCTGCGAATTGGACATTCTGCGAACTGGACATTTTACGAACGTTGGACATTTTGCGAATTGGACATTCTGCGCCTAAACGATCTAGTTGCTGTGGACATGCTCTCACTGACTGATTATTTTTGTTTTAGTTTAATTGCTAAGAAAACTCGTGTATTGCGCATGTCGTGGTAGCCTCTAATTAAGACATCACTTAAAAATGTTTAATATGTGTGTGTAAATTTAACCATGTAACAAGGGAATGTTTTGTTGGTTATCCTAAATAAATAAATAAAATAAATAAAAACTTCAGTAAGAATGAATGACCGTGAACACACAAACACTGCAGATCGGAACACAATAATAACTGAAAGCCCAGTCGGTAACAACATGCCCCTATCACGACGGCTCTTGATTAATGCATCTGTTGTATCTGTTGTCCTCTCTCATTATAGATTTGAACAGGCCTATCGATACTTTTTGCTATAGGTAGGGTACCAAAGACAAACATTGGTCATTGGCCAAAAGAGACATTGTGAAAACGCATATTTGCAGGTAAACGTGACGTAAAATTGTTTCCGGTTTCTGAAAATAGTACACATTGTTGAGAAAATCTTATGCTTTGTTTTGGTATTGCTTTGTAATGATGTGAAACAATGTTGCATACACATATTAAGTATGTGAGAAGTAATATACTAACATGATCTTCCCAGCGTCATATCCTGTTCCTAAGTAGTTCAGGAACTCCCTGTACTCTCCGTATTATAAGCGGACCCACCAAACTACAGATTACATCATCATCATAACACCGCGCCCATAATCCACGAAGGGGTAGGCAGATCAAAGGGGCAGCACATCCCTTAACCACATTAAGCTACAATTAAAACCGGGCTGGGTTAGATGGAAAATTGTGAAAGGGTAGTGACAAGTGGCTAGCTAGTCGCCTACACAATTACATAACCAAAACCCGATATAAAATTAGTCGCCTTTTTTTACTACATGCTAGGCAAGAAACACAGTTGGCACATTCTTTTTATGTTCCAGACCGACATGGGAACATATTAAATAACTTTGACTGGCTCGATGGCCCATTTGGTAGTGACCATGCCCCTAGCGCCAAGAGTTGTGGGTTCGATTTCCACCAAGGACAAATATTCGTATGATGAATAATTGTGTTTGTTCTGTGTCTGGGTGTTAATATCCAATATTTAAGTATATATTTGTAATACCACTGTTGTTTCTGATATCCGTAAAACAAATGCTTAAGTGTACCTGTGTTTGTAATTTCAGATGGCTCTTAACCCCACCAACGCTGTAAACGTTTTGAAGGCAGACGTGCGTCTGCGACGCATTTTTGTTTTACTAGGAGGTATAAAAAACGCTCTTAATATCAACATGTACTTTTTTATTGAGAACAGTGTATAAATAGTTTAAATGCTTAATTATATCACTTAAAACAAAAATAGGAAAAAACGTACAAAGTGACAAATCCTATGATATTATATTATTTATATTAGAATAATAATTATATGCTATTATATAATTATTATTATAATATTATAGCTTTATATATAAACAAGCAGTGTTTTTAACAATATCAATGAGATTAAATACGAGTATACTACAATACTGAACACGGGTAAATAAATATTTTACCCAGAGTTTTTTAATAATTGGTTAGTCACTAAACATTACAGTCCGTGTTTTTGAAAAAGGCCATTTTGTATGCTTTCTCCTACTAAAGTATCCTTCGATATGCACAGATTAACTTAGTCTAAAATATATGTATAGTAATAGGAACTTATTAAAGGCATATTGGAAATATTGTAATAACAGTAAGATAATTAAATTAAATAAGAAAAAATATTTCCTTTTGATCACACGTTTGTTTTGCAATTACATCTTATCGACACTGGAATAGAGCCTGTGTTTAACTTATAATTAAATTTTATAAAATACTTTCTACTGCCAAAAGAGTTACCTAACACAGCAGCAGCCTGAAGGTGTCCCTGATCTAAACCTCCGCTCAGGACTGGGGAGGGTATGGGTATCAGAGGACTATGGGCCGGGGCGACCCAGGCGTGAAAGGCGGACACGGAAGCTTATGGAGTTTACAGATAGTAGGTACTGGGATCTGTCAAGATAAGCTTTATATTTATATTTTTAAAATCAGACTGGTATTAACCAGACAGCGGTCGTAGACTTGCTGGCACTCGTCTGTATGATTTGCTAATATAGGTACACAACGTATGGTGCTGAATGGTATGTTACAAATGTAGTTGGACACTATCTTAACAACAATATGTTACGCAGATACTTCTAATGCCGTCTGTATCACAACAATCTAATAATATAATAAAATGTAAATCCTTGATGTTACCGTGAAATTAAAAAGATGCTAAATTGTAAATATCCGTTTCGCTATTTTCCGCCCAGTTCCGCTAATTTAAGTTTAATAGTCTATTTATTAGACGATTCTATTATTTTACTTTTTACTATAATAAAGAATATAACAGTTATCAGCACAGCGTGAAAAGAGTTGACTACACAAAACGTTTTTATGACCACCATAGGTACGAGTTTATTGTTAAAGTACGAAAGTATATCTGTTATCAGCATTTCTAAGAAGGTTGTTGTAACTATGAATATCGCAACTGAAGAAGACTTTACAATATTTCTGAAATGTCTGCTTCTTTCACTAAAACTTGTAAATGTTATGTAGAATATTCTAAAATATACCATAATATTGACAGCGGCGATTAGACATTTCGACAAATTAAATATTAAATCCATATAAAATGCAAAATGAATATTGTAATATTTTAATGTGTAAATACCTATACAACCCAAAATCAAAGATACAAACCATATTATAATTGACGCCCAAATAAGATTGAGTTTCTTGGTAGAAAATGCGATTACAATTTTATCGTATAAGTTCTTAGCAAACAATAGCATTAAACACCCTAATGCGAAGTCAGATGTGAAATAAAGTGGGAATACGATGTCGTTTGAAAGATTGGTCTTTGATGGTATATACAGGAGGTAGTACTCACATAAGGTGACAGTAATTCTTGTAATTGTTATTTGCGTGAGAATTTTCTCGCTTGTCTTTATATTTAAGCGGATAGCGGCGTAAGTGGCAAATTGTACAAATAAGCACCAGAGCGACGACCCTATACCGCACAACCAAAAAACTTTCAGAACTGTGGATGTAAGCTCAGACTCGGCCTCTGTCTTAAAATTTTCGCTAACTACGCTTGAATTAATAACTACGCTTGAATTCATAACTACGCTCGAATTCATTACTATGCTCGAATTCATAACTACGCTCGAATTAATAACTACACCAGAATTTATGTTGTCTTGCCAACTGCTAGTTTTTAATGAGACATTGGATTCGTTCTTTCACAGATGGTTAGCTGCTACCTGAAATTGAAATTGATATTTTATGTTAATGGTATATAAATGGTAAAAATATTTTGTCGAATTTCATTTAGATTATTATATACCTAACTATAAAAAAAATGAAAAATAAACCATCTTTCACATATTCAGAAACAACTTGTTTATGTCGTGATATCGAATTGGATGCAAATACCCCAAGAATACATACATAATAATAATACATATACACAACATCACGCCCGCAATCCCCGATGGGTATGCAGAGTCCTTTTTTATTTGCGGTTTTGTGGATATAGATTTGACAGGGTTGTACGAAAGGACCTTTGGAACATATTGCCGAGATATGGGATTGATGGAGGATTACTTCGAGCTGCGCAGTCCACCTATGTGGGCTGTACGGCATGTGTACAAGTGGAGGGCAGCCTGTCACCCTGTTTTGACGTCAATATTGGTGTCAGACAAGGATGCGTGCTGTCTGCTCTGCTGTTTATCCTATATCTCGACCATTGTCTCCAGAGGATTAGATCTATGAATGTTGGAGTGCGTATGGGTGACTTGGTTGTGAACTGCCTGCTTTACGCGGACGATGCCGTACTTCTAGCAGAGTCGGCATCGGATCTGCAGAGACTAGTCACAACATTGAAAGATGATTAGGAGTAAGAGGGTAAGGAGAGAGGCTTACATTTGAATGCGAAGAAAAAAAAGATTATGGCGTTTGAAAGAGATGAAACCAGAACGTATACAAGGATAACGGTTAGCGATGTAGTGCTGGAATAGGTGAATGAAATTGTATATCTAGGATCTGCATTTAGTAGAGATGGAAGGTACTCCGCTGATATAGAGAGAAGAGTGAATGCAGGGGATAGGGTGAATGGAGCGTTAGGAAAACTTCTAGGCAGCAAAGTCTTAAGCCAGAAGGCCCAGCTTGCTATACACAATGCAGTACTGATTCCTACGCTAACATATGGAAGCAAGAGATGGGTATGACAGAAAGAGCATGAAAGTAGAACAAACGCGGTCGAGATGCGTGCGCTGCGGAAAATCTGCGGTGTATCGCTCACAGACTGCGTTCGGAATGATGATGTAAGAAAGAGAGTCGGTCTGAAGGACAGCGTCGGAGTCAAGGTAAGAAGAGGCATGCTCCGGTGGTTCGGACATGTGGAAAGAATGGATGACGAAAGATTGACTAAACAGTTATACAATGCGAAAGTGGAAGGATGTAGGAGCCGCGGAAGGCCCAGGCTCACCTACCACGGCCAGATTGATCGTGTATTAAAAGAAGGTGATGTTAGGAGTCATAAAAACCGTAGAGCTTGTATGAAACGGATTATGAATGTTGAAGAGGCGAGTAAGGTGTGTAAGGATTGTGCCATATGGCGTTCGGTTCTCTCTGCCTACCCCGCTAGGGAAGTGGCGTGAAGTTTAGTTAGTTAATTAGTTAGTAATAAAGGCACGCAAAAATGTGCTTAACTGAGGCTTTTTATACCATAAATGTAGTACAACTAATATATACCCCGTCTGATAGTAAGCGGTAAACGTAGCCAATGAATGCTTGTGGCACAAGGGTGGCATTCGCACGTTACTTATCGACTCATAAGTAAGCATTTATAATTAGTATAACCCTTCTTGAAGCCTGTAGTTCTCAGAAATGACCTTAGCGTCGGGTCTAGTTATGGTATGAATTCTGTAAGTGTCATCATCTTCCTAGCGTTATGTCCCGTGCTTAGATGGGGTCCGCTTAGACCATGATCCAGGATTTAGCGAGTCTGGTAATTACATTGAAGCGACTGCCGATCTGACCTTCGTAACCCTAAGATAGGGGAACCAGACAATTTTTGGATCATGGTTACAAATTCAAAGTTGTTTGAATTTGCAGGTTTCATCACGATGTTTTCCCTCACCGTCGAGCTAGTGGTATAAATATGTACATAGATTTTTTAAAATCTAGAGGTACATGCCCGGGTTTGAACCCGCACTCCTCGGTTAAGAGGCGCGTGTCCTTACCATTGAGCTACCACCGCTCTTTAAAAGAATGAAGAATTCTGTAAGTGTAAACCTAGCTAAATAAAGAGTTTGTAGAAAAAACCGGCTACGTAGTGTAAGTAAACGTAGGAATACATTTACGTTACGTTTATTAACCAGAATGTGTCATAGCGTATATGATCCTACATACTTACATCTAGTTAGTAATTGCTGTGGTGTGAACTCCAGTTGTTTATTGCAAGCAATAACCCGAAGTTACCTAAAAATAAAACATCTTAGTTCAGGTATCCCAGCAAAACATATATGTTATGCCCCGATCGCTGGTAAAGCATAATGCATGAAAAGAAAGTACCAAGGTTGGTATAAGACTGTTGATATTCAAACTTACAGACATATTGTCACGCCCGTAATCTCCGAAGGAGTAGGCGAAGGGGATATAAAGCTACTAACCGCCACCAATAAAAATAAGTTGAGTTAAAAACTTGCCACTTACACAATCACAAACCCAATGCACTATAAGTTGTGTTATGCGACATGCTATGCAAGAATTTGTCCCGTATTGGTCTGGGACTATAAAAGAATTTGCCAACTGTGTTTTTTGCCTAGCATGTCGTAAAAGGCGACTAATGGTATATGGGGTTTTGGGTATGTGATTGTGTAGGCGAGGAGCTAGCCACTTGTTACTACTTTTTCACAATTTTTCATCTAACCCAGCCCATTGTCCCGTGTTGGTCTGGGACTTCAAAAGAATGTGCCAACTGTGTTTCTTGCCTAGTATGTCGTAAATGGCGACTAATGGTATATCGGGTTTTGGGTTTGTGATCGTGTAGGTGACAAGCTAGCCACTTGTTACTACTTTAACACAATTTTCCATCTAACCCAGCCCAATTTTATTTGGCAGAATGTGGTTAAAGGGGACTGCTGTCCCTTTGACTCTGCCTACCCCTTCGGGGATCACGGGCGTGATATTAAGACAATGCAAGAATTACAGATGGTACATAATTTTTTAGTCCCAACTGAACACGAAGCAACCGTTCTCCTAAAACATTTAAGTACATTTAAGTTATCGATGAGATATTTACGTAAGTAAAAAGAACATAAAGGAATCATGTTCTAAGACTTAAAAATTTTAATAAAAAATCTTATTTCATTCGTTCAAAATAATTATACAATCTTACCAAATCCCGTACGCAGAATCACCAAATCACTCAAATACAACAATGAATGAATCAATAAACGTATATATAGTCCGTTTCACGTAAGATAATTCCCGTAATAGGTGTCAATATTCCTTTCCATGCATTGTACTTTCTACGAATAAATATTTTCAGTTTCAATATTAAACTTTATACGCTAATATTATTGTTAAAAATATTAATAATCTCCATCTCTCAGATTAGAGAACAAAAGGCAGATGGACCGCTCGGAGCAAAGATGTGAGGCAAGAATTAAGCAATGAGTGCCTCACACACTGTAGGAATATTGTATCCTATTGCGCGTGTAAGTTTGCCAGGGTAATGAAAAAAGTTCCACTGTTTTTTTGGGTTAAATGCTCGAGTAGTATAATATTGATTGGTATATTGTAACATGTATTTCATTATGTCTATTTTACATTAAAATGAACATCTAAAATTCAATTTTTGAAATTTCAAACTTTGTTATTATAATCGACATACAAAACATGCAATCTTAGCAGCCTCTATTTTGCACCAATTTCTTAAAATATTGCCTTTTGGCGTCTATACATGAGACTCATACTAGCAGCACCCCGCGGTTTCACCCGTGTAGTTCCTGTTCGTGGGAATAAGGGGATAAAATATCTACCTAGTAGTTAATTCGTTACATACATACAAATAATCTTTCATCTTTATAATAATAGTGTAGATTACGAGTATTTGCATATTACCTTACTTCAAGGAAAATATTTCAATGTAACCTAGCAACACTACCCAAATTTCATTGAAGTTTTGTGTTCCAAGTAATGAGAAACAAATAACAGGAAAATATAATATCAAAATATTTAGATAAATTATTCCTTAACTATAAAACGGTACTCCCATCACTCGTTTTAGTCTTTGGGAATTTTTTTACATTGTTTAAACACACAAGACGGCATTTTTAAGACTTATTTTAAGTGACGTACTTATGTACTGTCAACGCAACGCTTTGTTTCGAACTGTCTTGAGTATGTATTTGCTTTCGATTTTGTATTTGCTTTCTGCCGGCCGCACTCTCGTGCCTGTGACGGGTCTATCTGCCTTTTGTTCTGTAATCTGAGTTTCATCTATTAATATAAAAACGATTAATAAATTTTCTCCTTAAAGTTATTAATAAATTAAATTTCTAAAAAATATCGTATGAATCGCATACTACGGGAATCGGAAAGTTTACTCATTGAGATTGACATTACTATTCACATATAGAGATATGGCGAACATCTTGTCATCGAGCTAGGGCATTTTATAAAAGATATTTTATACTTTCTTAGGCGTACATTTCAACCAAAGAATGTTCCGAACCCAATGACAACAAACAAGTGTCCCCTAAGACACAAACAAAATCTAATTATCCTTATTTAGATGATTCTGAGTTTTTCAATCGCGTGCGCTTAAGACATATCTGCATATTATTTACGTGAGAATACCGGTATTACTTATATAATATAAAAATAAATCATAGTTTGAAATAATTTTCATTTTAATCAGGATTTAAAATAAAAATTTAATAACTGTCATACGGATGCATAACTATTAACGTCAAATTCAAAGTGTCACGGTACTCATCCTAAGTGAAATGGAATATAGTAGTCATTTCCAGCGTCATATCGTAGTGCGTCATAACTTTGACTGGCTCGATGGCCCATTTGGTAGTCACCGTGCCCCAAGAGCCAAGAGTTGTGGGTTCGATTTCCACCAAGAACAAATATTCGTATGATGAATACTTGTGTTTGTTCTGTGTCTGGGTGTTAATATCCAATATTTAAGTACCTATATATTTGTAATACCACTGTTATTTTTGATATCCGTAACACAAGTGCTTAAGCTACTTACCTCGGATTAAGATCAATGTTTGTGATGTAGTCTGATATTTATTATTATATAGTGTGCTTATAAGCTTAGTTTGGAATTAGGGTGTCGGTATGTCAGTCTGAAGAATTTATTTATTTATTTTATTTCGCATTGTAATGTGAGTATAGATAGTGTTTGTAATTTCAGGTGGCTCTTAACCCCACCAACGCTGTTAACTTTTTGGGGGCAGACATGCGTCTTGACGAATTTTTGTTTTACAAGGAGGTATAAAAAAACGCTCTTACTTTCAACATGTACTTTTTTATTGAGAACAGTGTAAAGTTTAAACGCTTAATTATGTCACTTAAAACTAATATAGGAAACAAGCGTACAAAGTGACAAATCCTATGCTATATATATAGTAAAGCAATATATATAAACAAACAGTATTTTTAACATATCAATTACATTAAATACGAGTTTACTACAATACTGAACACGGGTAAATAAATACTTTACCAAGAGTATTTTAATCATTGGTTAGTGACTAAACATTACAGTCCGTCTTTAGTTGAAAACGCCATTTTGTACCTATGCTTTTTCCTACTTAAGTATCCTTTGATATGCACAATTAACTTAGTCTAAAATATATAGTAATAGGAACTTAATACAGACTGGAAATATTGTAATAACAGTAAGATAATTAAATTAAATAACAAAAAAACGAATTATTTCATTTTGATCACACGTTTACCTACATTACGTCTTACCGATATTGGAATAGAGCTTGTGTTTAACTTATGACTAGTTTTGATAAAGTACTTTCTACTGCCAGAAGAGTTACCTAACACAGCAGCAGCCTGAAGGTGTCCCTGTGGGATCCAAACCTCCGCTCAGGACTGGGGAGGGTATGGATATCGGAGGACTATGGGCCGGGGCGACCCAGGCGTGAAAGGCAGACACGGAAGCTAATGGAATTTACAAATAGTACTGCGATCGTTCACGACATCGTTAATATTTATATTTTTAAAATCAGACTGGTATGAACTAGTCTGATTTTATAAAATATAATATAATATATAAACTCCTCCTCTGGGGGGTGAAGTAGTTAAGTGTGACTCCCAACGACAACTGCAACAAACGACCACCGCTCTGGCCAAGAAGGTGGACTGACGTGGAGGCATTGTGTACCTAGCTGAATAGTATGTTAAAAATGTATTTGGACACTTTCTTAACAACAATATGTTAAGCAGTTAGTTCTGTTGCCGTCTGTATCATAACAATTTCTGATAATATGTAAATCCTTAATGTTACCGTGAAATTAAAAAGTTAGTAACCGTTTGGCTAATTTCCGCCCAATTCCGCTAATCTAAGTCTGACAGTCTTTATAATAGACGATTCTGTTATTTTACTTTTTACTACAATAAAGAATATAACAGTTATCAGTACGGCGTGAAAAGAGTTGACTACACAAAACGTTTTTATGACCACCATAGGTACGAGTTTATTGTTAAAGTACGAAAGCATATCTGTTATCACTATTTCTAAACAGGTTGTTGTTATTAAGAATATTGCAACTAATGAAGACTTTACAATATCCCTGACATGTCTGCTTCTTTCACTTCCTCTTTTAAATGCAATGTAAAATATTCTAAAATATACAGAAATATTGACAGTTGCAACTAGACACTTCGACAAATCAAATATTAATCTCATATATAATTCGAAATTAATATCGTGATATTTTAATATGTAAATACCTGTACAACCCAAAATCAAAGATACAGACCATATAATAATTGACGAACAAATAAGATTGAGTTTCTTGGTAGAAAATACGATTACAATTTTATCGTATAAGTTCTTAGCAAACAACAGCATTAAACACCCTAATGCGAAGTCAGATGTGAAATAAAGTGGGAATACAATGTCGTTTGAAAGATTGGTCTTTGATGGTATATACAGGAGGTAGTACTCACATAAGGTGACAATAATTCTTGTAATTGTTATTTGCGTGAGAATTCTCTCGTCTGTCTTTCTGCTTAAGCGGATAACGGCGAAAGTGCCGAATTGTACAAATAAGCACAGGAGCGACGACCCTATACCACACAACCAAAAAACTTCCAGAACTGTGGATGTAAGCTCAGACTCGGCCTCTGTCTCGAAATTTTTGCTTGAATTCATAACTACGCTCGAATTCATAACTACGCTCGAATTCATAACTACGCTCGAATTCATGTTGTTTTGCCAACTGCTAGCGTTTTCCATAGGGTATGGCTGCTACCTGAAATTGAAAACGGTATTTTAAGATTTTCTTTATAATTCAATTTTTTTTTATGTATGTAAATGGTTAAAAACATAGTATCCAATAATTCAAAGTTATTTTAGATATTATATAACTACTGCATCTGAAATCTGAAAAAAAGGAAAGCAATAGTGTGCTTAACTGAGGCTTACTATCCCACAAATGTATACAACTAGTATATACCCCGTCTGATGGTAAGCGGTAAACGTAGCCATTGAATGCTTGTGACACAAGGGTGCTTAGCCAAATGCGCGCCAGCGATTCCATAACGAACTTCGCTACCGCTCGTATTATTCTGTGGCGCGATACGAGCGATAGCGAAGTTCGTTATGGAATCGCTGGCGCGCATTTGGCTAAGCACCAAGGGGTGGCATTAGCACGTTAGTTATCAACTCTATAACATTTACAAACACCTTTCTTAAAGCCTGTAGTTTCCAGAAATCTACCTGAGCGTCGGATCATGTTATGATATGAATTATGTTTACAACTATTATCCATAAGCAGAGCGTAAATGTAGCTTAGTAAAGAGTTTGTAGAAAAAATCCGGCTACGTAGTGTAGGTAAACGTACTCCTACATTAACCAGAATGTGTCATAACGTATTTCCCAAAACGAATTCCCAAGTACAGCTATGATCTTACATACTTACGTCTAGTTAGTAATTGCTGTGGTGTGAACTCCGACTGTTTATATTATTGCAAACAGAAATCCCGAAGTTACCTAAAAATAAAATAAAAACAGCTTAGTTCGGGTATTTCACCAAAACATAAATATCTGGTATCTGGCCCAAATCCCTGGTTAAGCATAATAAATAAATATCACATTACATCACATACATTGGTCTGACTCCGAGGTAAGTAGGCAAGTGCTTAGATACTCTGATATCCGTAACAAAAGTGAGTAACGGATATCAGAACCAACAGTAATATTACAAACATATACTTAAATATTGGATATTAACACCCAAACACAGAACAAACACAAGTTTTCAACAAACGATTGTTTGTCCTGGGTGGGGATCGAACCCACAACTATTGGCGCGTAGGGCAGGGTCACTGTCGAATGAGCCATCGAGCCAGTCAAATGAGAAGAAGGCGCCAAGTGTGGTACAAGACTGTCGATATGCAAACTTACAGACATATCTCTCGATATATCTATCTTCTCGATAGATTCTACCTTCCGCATCGGTAGTAATGTTAAATTAAATAAGTTATTTTTTTAAGCCTATATAAATGAAGAGATTTTGAATTTGAATTTGAATTTGAATCGTCACGCCCGTAATCTCCGAAGGAGTAGGTGCTTCAAGGGGATATAAAGCTACTAACCGCCACCAATAAAAATAAGTTAAGTTTAAAACTTGCCACTTACACAATCACAAACCCAATGCACTATTAGTTGTCTTTTGCGACATGCTATACAAGAAATACAGTTGGTACATTATTTTTGAGTCCCACCCGAACACGAGGCCACAGTTCGCCCAAAACATTTACATTAAGTTTTCGATTTTCGTGTAAGTTTACAGTAAAAAAACAAAAAGAAATGTTCTAAGACTTCAAAATTAAAATAAAATAATCTTATTTCTTTAAAGCAAACAATTCGTTTAACTAATATTAAAATAATTATGCAATCTTACCAAAGCCCGTACGCAGAAAACAAGTCAACAGAACAATCCTCCGGTACCCGCTGAAATACAACAATGAATGAATCAGTAAACGTATTAAGTAGTCATAACGCTCGGACTAAATAAAAACTTCAGTAAGAATTACCGTGAATTGTCACACAAACACCGCAGATCGGAACACAATAATAACTGAAAGCCCAGTCGGTAACAATATGCCCCCTATCGTTATCACGACGGCTTTTGATTAATGCATCTGTTGTATTTCCTCTCTCATTATAGATTTGAACAGGCCTATTGATACTTTTTGTTAAAATTACTTAATGTTTTTGACTAAAAGAGGAATTGTGAAACCGCATATTTGCAAGTAAACATGTCGTAAAATTGAGTGGTGGCAGCTCAACGGTAAGGACACGCGCCTCATAACCGAGGAGTGCGGGTTCAAACCCGAGCACGTACCTCTGGATTTTTTAAATCTATTTATGTATTTATACCATTAGCTCGGCGGTGAGGGAAAACATCGTGATGAAATCTGCAAATTCAAACGCCTTAGGCTTTGTAATCATGATCCAAAAAGTGTCTGGTTCCCATATCTTAGAGTTACGAAGGTCGGATCGGCAGTCGCTTCAATGTAATTACCAGACTCGCTAAATCCTAGATCATGGTCTAACTAAGCGGACTCCGTCTAAGCACGGGACATAACGTTAGGAGGATGAAGATGATGATGATGTCGTAAAATTGTTTCCGGTTTCTTTATCTACTAGATCTATATACTTTCTCAGCTTTATCTACTTTCACAGCCAACCCAGCCCACTGTCCCATATTGTTCTGGGACTTAAAAAGAATATGCCAACTGTGGTTCTTGCCTAGCATGTCGTAAAAGGCGACTAATGGTATATCAGGTTTTGAGTGCGTGATTGTGTGGGCGACAGGTTAGCCGCTTGTCACTGCTTTTCACATTTTTCCATCTAACCCAGCCCGGATTTATTTTTGGTTGAATGTGGTTGAAGGGGCATGCTGCCTCTTTGAGTCTGCCTACCCCTTCGGGGATTATCGGCGTGATGTTATGTATGTATGTTATCTACTACCCATTGTTGAGAAAATCTCAAGCTATGTTTTGGTATTGCTTAGTAAGATATGAAAAAATGTTGCATTCACATACAGTCCCGTCTCACATAAAGGCTATGTACACATAATAAGTATGTGATAAATAATATAATAACATCATGTTCCTAGCGTTATATCCTGTTCCTAATTAGTTCAGGTACTCGCCGTATTATAAGCGGACCCAACAAACTACAGATTACATCAACATCATCATAACATCAAGCCCATAATTCCCAGAGGGGTAGGCAGGGTCAAAGGGGCAGTACGCCCCTGTAACCACATTCAGCCTAAAATAAAACTGAGCTGGGTTAGATGGAAAATTATGAAAGTGTACTGGCAAGTGTCTAGATTGTCGCCTACATAATCACATACCCAAAACCCAATATACCATTAGCCGCCTTTTACGACATGCTAAGCAAGAAACACAGTTGGCACATTATTTTTAAGTCCCAGACCAACATAGGACAATGGGCTGGGTTAGATGGAAAATTGTATAGTAGTAGTGACAAGTGATTAGCTCCTCGCCTACACAATCACATACCCAAAAACCAATATACCATTAGCCGCCTTTTACGACATGCTAAGCAAGAAACACAGTTGGCACATTCTTTTTAATTCCCAGACCAACATGGGAACAGATTACATAGCTAACATATTATATAATACTACTTTAGTTCGACTTACTACTTAAGTCTGTCTGGACTATGGTCCTGGATTTAGCGAGTCTAGTTATGTATTAATTAAAGCGACTGCCACTGGACCTTCGTAGGCCTTAAATAAAATAAAATAAATTCTTCAGACACACCAATTCCCTAGGCCCAAACTAAGCTTATGCTTGTGCTATGGATGCTAGGTGAACGGATAGACATACTTAATACGTTTATAAACATCCATGACTCGAGTACAAATGTCCATGTCCATCACCCTAGCGGTATTCGAACCCAGGAACCCTGATTTCGTGGCCAGGGTCTCTGACCACTCAACCAACGGGCCAGTCACTAGATTGGGAAATATATCTACATATATGGGTACCACACTTTGATAATAGTTACACATCCGCAGTTATTTGAGTATATGTGACGATGTTTTCCTCAACAAGTAGTCAAAATATGTTCATCGATAAAAATGACTCAAAAGTACTTACTTACACTGTTGTTATTAACACCCTTAAGAGACATGTCCATACCGCTAAGCTACCACCGCTTAAGTAAACTTTGTATATAGAGCGCGCGCCCAAATGTTGCAACATTTTTACGTATACGTTATATTTAATTGGTCAATCAGACCAGTCATATATATATAGTCAATTATATAATTGGTCCACAGGACATTAAAATGTTTTGAAATGATCCACTGGTTCATGCCGCTTGTATGTTAAAATAGCAGTCTACTAAATATAAATTAATTGTTATACCGCATTTACCACATGTTTAACTTACTTAGCAATTCCAGTTATTTGGCGTATACTTACGAGTGATAAATCCTTGCTAATAATGTAAAAGTATATCGTTCTGTCTGTCTGTCGCACCTTAACCATTACTTATACCAATCTTTGTGAAAATTACGGCATTGTTTGTATACTAAGGAAGGATAAGGTTTTTTTTCCCGAGAAGATTGGTAGATGTTCCATGCTTGTCTGGTCCTTAAAATAAATTGTTCCTTGCCTATCATGTCGTAACAGGCGACAAATGATGTATTGTATGTTGGGTTTATGATTGTGTAGGCGACGAGGCAATCACTTGTCACTACTTTTCCAAAATTATTTAAATATGTGGTTTATTAAGCTTATTGCTCTGAGGTCTCGGTCTACCCCTTCGGATTGCGGCCGTGATGGTGGTAAGTATGTTATATATAAAGACTAGCTGTGCCAGCGGTGTCACCCGCGTTTATGGTTAATATTATAAAGACTATTTCCGTCATACATGATTTCTATGTAACTTTAACCATTAAGGCTGCATACGCGACGGAAGCTTAAAAAATGGAGTAACTTCTCCCGTTTTCCCAACATTTCCCTTCACTACTCTGCTTCTATTGATTGTAGCGTGATGAAAAGTATACTATAACCTGCCCAGGAGTATGAAGAATAATTGTACCAAGTTTCGTTAAAATCCGTCGAGTAGTTTATGTTTCTATAAGGAACATACAGACAGACAGACAGACAGACAGACAAAAATTTTACTGATTGCATTTTTGGCATCAGTATCGATCACTAATCACCCCCTGATAGTTATTTTGAAAATATATTTCATGTACAGAATTGACCTCTCTACAGATTTATTATAAGTATAGATAAATCTCACAGACTGACAGCGTGTCTGCTTTTCAGAATTCTACCTAGATAAAGTCGCGGGCAATAGCTATTATATCACTACACTACCATTCAGATTAAATTAATACGTTGTGAGATTAGCAAAATCAAAATAATGCGCAACGAAATTAATTTCGTGTCGCCGTGATTCGACCCGCGATCCCGCGCCTCGCGTCCGAGCCGGGGGGGTCCGAATGTTTAGGTACTGTATCAATGTATGATGAAATTGTGTATATAACATGCCTACAGAAAAGTCCTCGATGGCATATGTTAAAGATAACTTCGGAAAAAATTAATGTCCACCCGTGCGAAGCCGGGGCGGGCCGCTACTAATAATTACGTTACACGATGTAAGATTTATCGCATTATTCTCAATTAATTAAGGAATAAGCAGAATAAGTCATACATTTCATGTGTACGCTGTTTATTCATATTTTCGACGTGAGTATAAGCGTCAATACATCCAACGTGGATGTTATTATTCTCGCCTCACAAATGGTCGAAGGCGCACGATGATTAAATTAATGTGGTTTTTCCAGCTGACTTTTGAATCACTCGTATTCGCATACCTAATTCATAATTTTACGTAATATCTATCATATTTAATTTGTGAACATAATTAAAAATTAATTGAAGAGTATTATACTTACAGAAAAAAAATATGTATTTTTAATCAAATTTATTTTTGCGTTGAATTAATAGTAAGTGATTATTTAAGTCGTTCATACATATTAAACAATTATTTAACTATGTTTTTGTTATAGCTGATATAGGTAGCTTTCAAAGCATGCTTTAATAAATATATGATGTTTTATTTGTCATTTTATAGAATCTTACCTATTAAAATAATGTGACAATTTAACGCCAACTTTAAACATGATCCAATTTGTTTGATTTCCTGTCTGGTTATGAAAGTTTGGTGGAAGTCGATTAAATTTAAACCAAGGAGAATGATCTATGCGGACTTTGACTAACGGGATAACGCTGAGAGTGATAAAAACTACGTATTATTTTAAACCTTTTTTTATGGTTATTTAAATCATAAAAAACCTCACTATTAATTGAGTAAACTATAAGAGCACAATAGAAAAATGCTACACGATTCAATAATCAATACAAATAAATAAATACATACCTTTGTAATCGCTCGTACATGCCGCACTAATAATTATGAATTCCACAACAGCACAGGAAAACAAAACAGAAGACGAATGAACATCGTCGCCACAGAGTTTAATAGGTACTGCATCAAATAGTTCTTATAAACAAATACCTTACTATGCGCGAGAGATGCCGCTGAATGCGATTGCGGAATAAAAAAATAATTTTTAATTTTAGAACACCGATGAATAGTTATGGGAGCAACGTTTACTGTGTCGATAACGACTGCTCTTCCCGGTGAACACTAAATTGTGGCTCGCCGGCTAGTTAAGCGCCATAACGTCGATTAGTAAAAAAAATTATTGTCAATTTTGTACCATTCGGCTGAAAAAAAAATCCTAATTAATTGTCAGATACATGCCACATAGTTGTCGTATTTGTCAGTCAGTAAAGCTAGCATGTTTGGGAGCCATATGAGCTTTCATTAATTTCGACTGACCCGTTGGTCGAGTGGTTAGAGACCCTGGCCACGAAACCAAGAGTCACGGGTTCGAATCCCGCTGGGAGCAAATGTTTCGTATGATGAACATGGACGTTTATACTCAAGTCATATACGTTTATAAACTTATTTAAGTATGTTTATCCGTTCACCTAGTATTCATAGCACAAGGATAACGTTGGAACTAGGGAAGTGGTGTGTCAGTCTGGAGAATTTATTTATTTTATTTATAGAAATCCTGGAGAAACCCAGGGATTGCCATCTGGTACTATAAAAATCTAATGACCACATTAGACTGGACCGGATTCTTTATCTGCAAATAAATAACATAATCCAATATTTATTTATAACGATAGATGATTAACAATAATTACATAAATGTAGTTTGCGTAAACTTTATTTAACTAATAGTTTGAATTTATTTACAAAGCAAAGATAACAGCATTGTATAGCTGACTAGAGAGCAATAAAAAAAAGGTAATTAGTTATTAAGTGTCTACTTTTTTTTTAGTTTGGCTGGCACCGACTCCAAAACTAACTAATTATTGTTAATATTTAAATACGTGTTAAAGATTAATGCTTTCATCGAAGCAGCCGGAAGAATTTATTTTATCCTTTTTAGTGTTTAGACATATAAATAGCTATTTATATGTCTAAACACAAACTAAGGCAGGTTCTTACTTGTGTTTTTTCATAAACATTTTTTGCGGGTTTTTTTTGAAGTCGGTTTTTATTTTTGTTAAAATTTTACGACATGCAAAGAACACCCCTTGGTACTTACATTATCGACCAACAGAGATCAACATGGGACAAATTCTTTTAACTTGGACTTTTAATTAATATATGACCACTTTTCAAATTAACATGATAACGGATATTTACAACGATGAACGTCCCTGCAATTATTAAATGTGACGGCGTGGAATTAAAGCGTGTGTGGAACGAAGACTACTAAACTAAACAGTCTGTTAACGAGTAATTTCCGAGAGGTAATCAACTATATAATCCATTGTTTTACAAAACCATTGTACACACTTAAGTGTCTGTGTCCATTTTTTATTAGCGAAATTGTGTTTTTTTTTTAACTTAATGCATAAAATATGGAACATTTTGCAGCTTTATCAAAATTAACCTTTATATTAATTTTTAGTATACATATTTAAAATGCTTGCATAAAAAAGTGTGACCGGATTTCAGGGCGTTATGTCAGTCGGTTTCTTCTGAAAAAAAGAAAACTTACCGTATGTTTTAACAAGAAACAAGAACAGGATCTGAACAGTGGCGCATACTTATCTATTAATATCTTGATTCTGAAATTAAGCTTTGGTACGAACCGCACCAACTAATGGGTGCCTTCGCCACTCGACTATAAGTGACTACTCCTTTGACCTCTCCGATTAAGCGCCCAGGAACATAAGAGGGTTCTGGAAGGAACTATAGGGCTGACAACGCAGCCTGATTCAATAGCTGCGGCTCCGAAGCCTGAATGCCCATTCGGGCCAACTGGGTCTTTCATGGCCCAGGATCTGGCCCACAGGGTATAAGTCTAACATTCTAGTCATTCTTTGTTTGTTTTCCTTAGTTTTAAGTCATTCTACATTTGTTTTCGTAAGTTTTTATTAAAACAATTATGATAAACTATGATAACGAATTAGCACTGATTTTTATGTATGAACGACAGTATCAGGGGCTAATGGAACATTTATCTAGACAGCAACGTATCTAAGTGAAAATGAAGTGGGAGGAACTAATGATAACAACATTGTTTCGGTAGTAAGCGTGTTTGACTGGCTAGTTTGAACTCGTATGCTGCCGGAAAACATAGTGATTAGAAAAATATATTATATTTGTAGAAAACAAAGCCTACAGCTATAGGTAGCTTTAGGCGTTACAAAGAATGAGAAGTTAAGGCTCAATGGCTGGATAATTGAAAGCAAAAGTAAGTACATAGTTTATTTACCATTTATTTTTTGAAAATCATATTTTATCTATTGTGTACAATTAATGCATACCATAAAATGTATGTTAGTTGATATAATAACATGTACCGTAATGGGTCTAATGAAACAGGTAGAACAATGAAATCAATATAAGTAGGTAAGTAAATGCATATTGTGCAGTGGTGGACTAACCGAGGGGCGAAAGGGGCGGACCACCCCGGACCTCTGATCTTAGGGGGCCTCAAAACTACTACTGATTAGAATCTCCGAAACTCGGGTAAACAACACCACTCGTATCCCTACACGGACGTAGTCTGTCTCTGATATTATGAAAGCAATTTAAACATAAAAAGCGTTTCTGCAACCATTTATAAATGGTTACAATCATTAGTAAAAGTATGTTTTGCATTTTCAGAATATGCAAAAATCTTCCAACATATTCCAAGATCGAGAATCACAAAAAATAAATTCCGTCAAAAAGGAAACACAATGCATATAATTTATTAAGATCAAATCAAAAGACCGCAAGTCATCAAGCTGGAAAAGAAAAATGAATGAAAGTACAAACACAACTGACGATTGGAAGGAAGAAACAGACAGTGCGTCAGTAATAATACAAATTCTATGGCAGAGTGGGATTGCAGTGTCCGTCTCCTGTCTACTGATGCAGCTCGCTTTCTTCGCCCTCATACGCATTAGCAGGAAGACTGACGAAAAGGTCCTGGCCCAAATAACTGCTACCAGTCTCCTTTCCACCATCTGCGAATACTTCTTGATGCAACATCAATGCATGTCGAATATATTTTTAGATCTCACTTTTTCTATGTACATCGTAGTCGATTTCGCTTTAGTTTGCTGGATGCTCGTATTCACTAAAAACCTGTACGACAAAATCGTCGTTGTGTTTTCCGATAGAAAAATAAATCTTATATTTACCTCAATTATAATATGGTGCACATCATTGCCTTTTGGAATTACAGCTGTCTTTATACTTAGAAATCACGATGAGTATTTCTCTATTTTCTGTAGATTGATTTACGCCACTATTAAGTTTGTCGTAGTTATCATAACATTGTTGATTTATTTTAGAATATTTTATGTGATTTGCAGAAGAAGTAGGGATGGCACTAGAAACATCAGAAATATTTTAAAATCTGCCTTGGTGGCGTTTCTTTTAATTACAACGACATCTCTTCAGATTCTTATCACGGATTTGTATTCTTATTTCAGTGGTTGTAGAAATATAACGTTACTGAAGTCATTTTGCGTAGTAAACTCCTTCCACTCTGTATTTATAACTGCTATATTCATTATTATTATGAAGGGAAAGTTGAATGATTCCATAGGAAATACTGTCATGCTGAGTTTAGTGAAAGTAGTGACTTAATAAAAAAGTGTCCTCAGACACCCACTCGATATGAATAGTAAGACCATATCATATATGTCGTTTAGGGGAAAAATAATTAAATCTAATATCATACGGAACCCTTGTGTTTTTTATTTGCTTGACGCAGTGATGATACGCCTACCATTTGAATATTTTGCCAATATTCAAATGGTAGGCGTATCATCACCTACCATTTGAATATTTCATATTATTTAATAATGTTCATTCGAACAACATGAATTTGCTACAATAAAACATTATGCTTACCTCCAAAATGTTTTCGTTATGCTTTCATACTGGCACGTATTACTTATCGCCACTTATAGCCGGCGTGCTACGAAGCGATCGATGGATCCGTCTCAATGCCAATAGATATCTCAATCCAGACGCTATTCATATGTATTATTCTATTCTCCCAACAACAGCACTTAAAGACAGCTAGACGAAATGGATTCGCAATAATTAGCCCACACGTTCACGTTTGAGTCTGCTATGTGACGCATATGTAAGTAGAGTAGAGCTTAAAGGTATTCTGCGTAAATGCAAACGATAATGAAAATAATGAGTAGGTAATATGATCATTGCAATGACCAATTCTTGTTTATGATATGTGACAGTTCGCAGGCGCACTTGTTCTACGTTTCATGTTTCGCCAAATATTAGCAATGACGCATTTTGTTATGCAGAGGTTGAAGATGCGGACAATTGAGGTTGTTAACCACAGAGCTGATATTATGAGAAACAGTAATGGTATACTGGCGTCGCCGATCGTTCGAATTGCGTTCTAACGTACATGGCAGTCAAACCTATGACCTGACCATGTTTGGTCAGTCACATACATTTTAGATTTCGTATAGACTTGACACAGACAGATGTCGCTACATGCATCATTTAGACTGATTGATAGATAAAACCGAATAAAAACGTTATTATTTCACTTAAAAAAATGCTTTTTTCTTAATTTAAGTTATTTGCGTCATGTCTTAAATAATTTATTAAATTTAGGTGAAAAACATGAATATAAAATATTTTCTTCAGAAGCAAACCAAAATAATATTTGTTTTAAAACCATGAATTTTACACAGATGGCGTATTATTACTAAGAAACAACTAACCTGTGCTTGTAGCGCCATCTTGTATTATTCCTGACAAACAGACTAAAATTTGCTGTAGTTCCAATTACTCACCACTGTCGCTGTTCTTGCGCGAGTTATAGCAGTAACTTTTCAAGTATGGGCCGTGAACCTCTGCTGTAAATAGTATAATTAGTACTCTGTGCTATTAAGAATATAGCTAAGAGATACTGTTGAATTAATCATTGTAGGCTGTGTCGGAATACGGCTTTCAGCCATATGTTCGAATTTCGATTTCACCTCAGATTTCGTGCCGCAGTCCTGTTAAATCAGTTCTGAAGGGTCAACACATATTATATTTTAAATTATACAATACTTAGTTATAAGCTTTTTATCGTTCTCATTTTGTAGCGTTATATTTATTAAGTATACTTTATTGTAATTGCTGGTATAATTAATACGTAAGTAGGATAAATACTTTAGTAAATCATGTAAGATGTTCTTAATTTATACAAGATATATTTATTACATCACTAGCGCACCACCCCGACTTCGCACGGTGAGCACTAAAATAATAATCTATACATATAAACCTTCCCTTTGAATCACTCGCTCTATCGGTGAAAACCGCATCAACATCTCCTGGGTAGTTTAAAAGATCTAAGCGAACAGACAGAACAGCGACTTTATTTAATACTATCTAGATTTGTACATTTATATAAGTAATACATTATTATGCAAAATTAATAAAAATCATCATACTCATAATCAGTAAGTGTTTATTGCCCTGTACCACGATATCAGGGCACACATTATTGTATGGTACTTAACAATTATATTTTTAAATGCTTTATAGTGTATATTATAATAATAATAAAGTGAAATTGCTCTTTTTTATCTCTTTAACCTTATTTAACAACATTAATAGTTTATAGCTTATAGAGATGGGATTTGTATTATATGTATGATGGGCATTTTCCGCCAAATGTTGTTTTCCTCTTTTTGCTTGCCATACCAAACCAATCGGATTCTGTCTTATCGTGCCCCACCCCAATACGGTAGGTATAAGGTAAATCTATTTGACTTAGCCCTGTAGGGCTGTCGACCGCATTTTTTCGGTTTAACGAGTTAACAGTTTGAAGGCCACTCTTAATACGTGGGACGTAATCCTCGAAGGGGTAGGCAGAGTCAAAAGGGCAGCAAGCCCCTTTAACCACATTCAGCAAAAAATAAAAATGGGCTGGGTTAGATGGAGTTTGTAAAAAAGTAGTGACAAGTACAAGTATAAGTAGTAGTTAGATTTAGAAATTGATATTTACAGACATGACATTCTTGGAGATTTTGTCTGTTTACTATCATAAATTTAACATGGCATCGGTATGTATCAATATATTTTATCTATTATATGCACTTAAAAGCACTGATAAATATTTATTGCTATCTACTAATATTGTAAAAGCGTAATTGACCCTGTTTGTTTCCTCTTCCCGCTAAAGTAATAATAGAAGATATTTTTATCACGAAAAAAATATATTTTCCGAGGTTATACTCGTATGTAGTTTTAATAACAAACGATTCCATGCGGGCTATGTCGCGTGCAAAAGCTAGTAGGAGCGTAATTGCACTCCTCAGACCAAACCAAAAACAAATTTAATAAATAGTAGATAGTAACTGATAGGTTTTTAATTAGTTAGCTTTGTTTGCAAAGTATGCGTTTAATAAACGAGTGCGGGTAAACGAGTTCTGGAGTGGAGACCGCGCCTCGGAAAACGTAGTGTAGGACGCCCTCAGGCCAGGTGGAGTGACGATTTGCGCAAGACGGCTGGCAGGAGCTGGATGAGAGTAGCCGAAAATAGATCAGAGTGGCGAACATTTGGAGAGGCCTATGTCCAGCAGTAGACTGCAACAGGCTGATGATGATGATGATCCGTTTAATAAGCCTATCATTTGTCTAAGAAATCAAGTTCGAATACTTTGACCGTTTATAATGTTGTGACCCTCGAACAAACCCCTTGGTAGGCCAGAAACAGCTATGCGGCATCATATTCTTTAGCTTAGTAGAGGTAAAAAATTCAATAAAACTCGCATAAGCGCATGCAACAATTAGTAGTCACATTATTTTCATATGCTTCCTAATACGTATCTTGATTGTCTACATATGTATATTTCATACGCTTGTATTTCTAATTTTCTATGTAATAATGAAATTTTGAAACACAAATAAGAGCCATTATTTTTAATACATAGCATGTAATAAAAATCATCTGAATAATTATTATCTTGTTATTATTGATCATATATTTAACTGATCATTATTTTTATAAATGTCTCATGTTGGTCTGAGACTTAAAAAGAATGTGCCAACTGTGTTTTTTGCTCTACAGGTCGTAAGAGGCGACTAATGGACTTTGGGTGAGTGTGTAGGCGACGAACTAGGTAGCTACTTGTCACTACTCTTTCACGATTTTCAATCCAATCCAGCCCATTTTTATTTTTTGGCCGAATGTGGTTAAGGGGCTGTCCCATTGACTCTGCCCCTTCGGAGATTAAGGGCGTGATGATATGTATATATACATATGTATGGATTTTTATATACCTAAATCAATTAATTTTACTATTAATCATTGTAAATTATAGTCCATTAAAACCTCTGTACCTACTATTGAAGCTATCATAAGCTTACAAAATTTATAGAAAAAAATTAATAAAAAAAATATGTACCCATTAGTTACACGAATAGAGTAAAAATACAATTTATTGACTATCTGGTAGTAAAAAGCCTATTTGCCTTAATATCAGGGCCTTTTCTTTTCAGGGATTTTCTTTGATGGCCCTAACCTTGACCGAGTCGAGTATTTGCGTTAGGCGTAAACATTAAGGCGACATGAAGACCCAAGGACAAAAACAACGGAGAATCATAAAAGTAGTTTATAGTGCCGGCTAAAAATGTAGGAAAATAAATAATGTTGACCTAAAAGCTAATTTAACTTATGTTATGTTAAGTACACAACTAATAAAGAATTAAGTAGATTAAGAACCAAAAACCAAATAAAGTTACCTAAAAACTTTCATATTGAAACGTGCCGTGGGAACGCTCTTTTCTTAATTTATACCAAAATTAATATTTAAAAATAATCAAAGGGTCAAAGCAATCAATTGATAAAGTAGCGCTGCAGCGGTTGCGTAGTCGCTACAAGGCCAGGGTCGTCCATCAAAGAACGGATGTAGGAAGCGCCACATCGCTAGTTGATCACTGACCGCGGTAAACACGCGCTGTCTGCTACGGATTATACGAAAAACGAATTCCATTTTCAAAAAAGAAAAGCGCGTTGAAAATTGTCTGTGGACTTGTGTCGATATTTTTCTAGTGAAGAGGTTTTATTTATATTACTTGTGTTTTTTTATTCATTGAAACTGGCCATATTAAATTAAAAACAAATTGTTAATACCCGCGATTTTATTTTCTAAATAAAAAATATAGGTGCAGTACATATTTTAGATTTGTTGTAATTGAACTTAGTAGCTATGACTAAATACAATGGAGATAGCAAATTAACAAAACAATTAAGACCAATAAAGACTGGTCAAAGCAACAATGAGTTGTCATTTCGAGGGAACGGCATCGCGGCGCACGTATAAATAGAAGTAGCATGCACCAAATTTATATAATTAAACTGTATGTAAATATAGATGGAACGAACGAACGATATGACCGAACCGCCCAGTCGAGCGTAAATATGTGCCTACATATATCATGCAGTTGAGTAAATACATTATGTGTGGTGTTTGACGGCTTTTCTATACGTTTCAAGTGTTATCAATTTATTTAGTGACGTAGCACGCGAAGGATATTAATTAGATGCTGAATAGAAACTGTGTTTGTGACAGTTTTGTGCCTTGAAATTTATCATCAGCGTCTTGGGATTTTATGTGGATTAATAAGTATGTAAAATAATTTGAACTTTATTTGTATTTATAAAGGTATGCAATTTTCTTTTCGAATTGCCATGCAGATATAAAATTCTTAATATTTTAACGCTTTTTATACGACGCACAATAGCTATAATATATTAAAAAGTAATAATATCGAACCGTGTGTGATACTTAGTACATTTTATGCCAATGTATAAATAAATGTCTAGTAGTGAATTTCTACTTTATCTGCCTTCTAGGTTTTAAGTAATATCGAAGTAATGTCGCAACGGAAACTGCTTACCGATTAAAGGCGTAAATTAATAGGTATATCTCTACAATTAAAAAAAAACTTTTTGGATACTATTATTTTGATGCAACATAACATTACCGTTTTTTTCCCGAAAAATGTTTACTACGAGTGATCATTTTAGGGCGGTATATTCATGTGTTAAATAACAATATATTTATTTAAAAAAAACTTTATTCTGTATGTAGGTATATAATTGAAAAGGTTTTTCAATTAATGTGGGAGTAATAACTTACTGTCCGTGTATGCCTTAAATAATAACAAAATAGATGAAGGCCAATACTGTATTAAATATTTAATACAGTATTGGCCTCCTTGACAACTTATCTAGTTAAAAGCATCAAAAACTAGTAAACAATTAATTTACATATTTTTGACATCAACATTCAAATACTACGATTAACTATGACTTCGATAAAAACTATGTAGTACAGGGCCCACAGCTAGTAATCGCATCTTGTATATATATACAAGATGCAATTAAAAACAATCTCCAAATTTGTATATGGCAATTTTTAGGAAAAATAACAATAAACATGTTTTTTTTAAATGTCACCTTGTACAAAAATATTGAGTTAAGTATGTCATCACAAAGTTTTCTTTAAAAACTCTACGTTTGTAGATCCTGCGGCGCGCCGCCGCACAAGATATTTAATGTGAAAATTTAATGTAAAATTATAAGTAGGTACTTTCTTGAAGCCTACATAAATAAAGAAAATTTTAATTTGAATTATTTACATACTGCACACTAAACTCAGACATTTATTTTTTGTCTTAAAGATATATCATACACACATACATAACATTACGCCCATAAGGGTAGGCAGAGTCAAAACGGCAACAGGCCCCTTATCACATTCAGCCAAATATAAAACTGGGCTGGGTCAGATGGACAATTGTGAAAAAGTAGTGACAAGTGGCTAGCTTGTCGCCTACACAATCACATACCCAAAACCCGATATGCTTACCATTAGTCGTCTTTTACGACATGCGAGGCAAGAACAACAGTTGGCATATTCTTTTTAAGTCCTAAACCAACATGGAACAATGGGCTGGGCTAGATGGAAAATTGTGAAAAAGTAGTGACAAGTGGCTAGCTGGTCGCCTACACAATCACATACCCAACCCAAAGCCCTTTAGACCCATTAGTCGACTTTCACGACATGCTAGGCAAGGAACATAGTTAGCACAATCTTTTTAAGTCCCAGATCAACATGGGGAGATATATCACAAATTCAAAAATAAAATCAATCATATTGCTAGATGAAACACAACATCTTCATTCTATGTTCTCATTGTACTAGGTCATAGGAATGAGACACTCCCACCGACTCATTGGAAGCGTTTAAATAGACAGACAATACGCAATGAAAACATATTAGCGGTAATTATTTCGCTGGGATACTAATGAAGTGAATATCAATGCTACTGGACAATGGTCGGGATACAAAATAGAAACTATATTTATCTCCTTGCCTAGTATGTTGCAAAAGGCGACAGATGGTGCGATTGTGTAGGCGATTAGCTAGACACTTCATTTCAATATTGTCCATCTAACCGAATTGTTCTACTCTGCCCACCAAGCCGCCCCACTGGCGGGGCAGAGAGGAAAGGCTTAAAATTTGCAATGGAATCTGCCCCACCTCAATCTTATATCTGCCTAAAAGTACTAGTTTACTGCTCCTTTGAGAAGATCTACCCTTCGAGGTATGTAAATACACTTATTGTCTTATATACCTACCTATGTAATAAAGTAGTATGCGCGTTAGAAAGATATTGAAGAAGAACTTAAAATACCGTTTATTTTCTTGATAGTCTCTACAGAGAGCTTGCTGGAATGGAATTTTATAAATTAATCGTGTATAATAATAAGCAATTACGAAATCCTACCTAAAGTCAATAAATCGTATTACAATAATCATTATGTACTAACTGTTCAGCAAAATAAATAATTGTATTACCTATGTACATGATTTATTTTATTACGGCAATACGATAGATATTGTTTCCTTCACGAAGTTTTTTTAATTTCATAGGATTATTTATTTATTTATACATTTTATAATACGATTCCTTGTAGTGTACGCAAAGCAATCGTATCACATAGATTTCCAGAATGTTCTACCTCTAATATGAGCATTCTACTACCAAACCCATATTACGATGTGTTTGATGTGTTAAGCATAAAATGTGTATGCAAATGTTTGACCGCCTTTATTTTAATATCACTATAATATCGCGATATCTGTTCCCCAGTGGTACTCGTATGTCCATTCCGTAAGGTTTATTATCCCGACCCAATTCCAGACGATTATGTCCGGGCGATATGAATATTTTCCCCGTCACCACATTCCCAGCAACATATTAAAAGAGTGTCCCGTCAGTAAGAAAGAAGCCACGACTGAAATAGACGCGCCACAGAACTTGTCCATTTTTTAGTGAGATTATATACCACTTATAAAGACTAGTGTGACATTTTTTAACATGGAATCAAGGGCTTTCAACGCCTATAGCTTCGTCGCACAACATATTTAAGTGATCTTCGATCTTTGGGTTTTAGAACGTCACCAGACACATTGGTAAGGCCTTGATTAATCGCTACTAACAAATCTCGAGAAAAACGTGCCAAGAAAATTTACCAAATTGATATTCTCATTCAGCAGTTTAGCCTCTCTGATACACGGGTTTAATTATTTCGTTTATGTAAATTCACCTGTTAGTTTTTACATCCAGGTGCATATCTTTAACTTTCTATCGCCTGTGCGCAATGATGTCATAACTACAATATTGATTCAATGTGTATAATACGAATCTGAGAAATTATATCAACGTTACGAAAAATATTCACTCATAGGTACATTTATTAGTTATTGAGCGATGAATTGGCGATATGAAAGAATTATTTCATAGTTTACTACATCATAGCAATATAATAATACTTATAGTACAGTTTGGAGAATTTACATTTTTGGGTAATCTAAATGTAGGTAAATGTATTTTTACACCCAATTTCCAGGAAAAAGATGCCGTTACCCATGATGAAACGATGCTGTGGCCTGTTCCCTCTAGAAGGAGGGTTCTACGTCCTCTGTCTGCTTTCTACAGTAAGTATTCTGTTAGCAAACGTGCTATTTTAACGCGTATAATGTGGCCGTAGAACACGTTACAATGACTAATATAATAGTGCTCTAACTTCTACCTTCATGTTCACTGAAAGCAATTAAACTTTTTCCAGAAGAGTGGCGTTTTTGTCACTCTATATATAATCAATAACAATTGCAATTATAAACAATTTTAATTAGTTCATACTCTATATATGCTGAATGTAGGTAAATACAAGTCCTCAGAGTCAGAACTCTGATGAACCGATGTAGTTTTTCGTTGTTGTTTTACGGCGGGAATAAATCTACATTTCAAATATCTACCTGAGATAACCCTGCTCACCCTGATCTTATACCCCCAAACCGTGGTACAACGCTTGTGGTCTAATAATACATACCTACATACATATTACCACGCCCGTAAACCCGAAGGGGTAGAAGGCAGTCCAAGGGGCAGTAAGCTCCTTAGCCAAAAATAACAAAATTTGACAAGCTCGATGGCGCATTCGGTAGTGACCTTGCCTCATGCGCTAAGAGTTGTGGATTCGATCCCCACCCAGGACAAACATTCGTGCGATAAATACTTGTGTTTGTTTTGTGTCTGGGTGTTAATATCCAATATATTTAAGTTTATTCAATTCAGTCGGTTCATTCTTTTTAAACCAGACCAACAAGAAATAGTCTAATTATAACCTAATCATAGTAAAAGGAATAATAAGACCAAGGCTACTACTATATATAATAATGTACGGTTGAAAGCCCTTATAAACACACAAATAGTATACAATCCCATTCAACAACAATCCTTATTATAAAATAATAAGACCTAAAATGTAAAATTTTATTGTTTACAACAACAAGGCTCTGATAAGCAATATTTAATTAATTGTTAAATGCATTGATAACCTTACCCGCGTACTGGTCTGTAATATCAATTAAATCATAGTAATATAAATATTTTAGAACGAAGCAAAACTATATTCAATACAAATGGGGTGTAGGAAGGAACTAATTGGTAGAAAATAATTTTGCTTTCTTTTTGATTTTAGTTTTGTAAATTATGCTTACCCGTAATAGAATAAATTCTTCATTCATTTAATCACCAAAAATGCCTCTATGATCGTAATATCAGATTTACCTAATTGGATATCGACCACACTCTCAAGTAATTTTTCTGCTACTTTATTTATATAGCCACTTGTCACTACGTTTTAACCAATTATCCGTCTAACCCAGCCCAGTTTTATTTTAGTCTGAAAAAGTCTCTTAAAAAGGCTTGCTGCTCCATTAACTTTACCTTCCCCTCTTCAGTGATTGCGGGTGTGATGGATGATATGTATGTATAATTGTTATACAATTATCAGAGTATACTCTCAAGTAGACGGGGTTAAGAATAACAGCCGGTTTCGGATCTGAAAATCTTTAATCGAAGATGTAACTAATTGTGTTTAACCTATTCTTTATGTTGACCAATGATTGTCTAAGCACAGTACGAGATGTTCTTAAAAATATTCTCCATTTAGATTCCTGCTGTATTATATACTCAATATGGTAAAATTAATCGATTGGATAAAAGGGTAGATGATATCACCAATCATTTGGCATAGGTACCTTTTATAAGCTGTTAAAACGAAATAGATTTTGTAAAGAAAGAAATACTCAAGAGTGACGTAACTGCTTAGCATACTCTACTGACTACTTAAATGTTTTCAAATCAATCAAAAAAGAAAATGTGCAAATAAATTAAATCGATGAATGATGTACAGTCCTAAATAATATAAATAGGGAATATGCATGAAAAACATTTAAGTCATTTAACGCATTCACCGTAAAATATATAAAAAAAATACTAAGAGTAGAAACGGAACCAAGATTTATCAAAAGACCAGCGTTTTCTCTCACGAAAACGGTTTTTTCTACGCACATTGTATGGCGCCCGTGTCATTTGACGTCACACAACATATCGGATCTCCTTATAACTTGCTCAATAACCAAGATACAAAAAAATCTTCCAGATTTGTGATTGGTGTCATCTTCCCCATCGACGTATCATTCCAGATGCTGTGCATCGCCAACATCACGGCGGGCGCGTGGACCCTGCCTCAGCACCGGCTGCGAGAGCCCGAAGACAACCTCTGCTCCATGAGCATGGTCATGTTCTCAGCACTCAGTACAATCGGGAACCTGGTCGCGGGGGTGGGCGCCTACTTGGTAAGAATGACCCTTAAAAATATAGACCCCATCCTTTTTAAATAATCTTTAGATATCAAACAACATCACATACGTTGATCTGACTTCGAAGTAAGTAGCTTAAACACATGTGGTATTACAGATGTAAACTTAAATATTCGATATTAACACTAAAACACTGATCAAACACAAGTATTCATCAGATGAATGTTTGTCCTGGGTGGGGATCGAACCCACAGCTCTTAGCGAACTGGACAGGATCACTACCGAATACGCCATCGCGCCAGTCAATATCCTTCCATTCGATAAGATGCTCTAGATCGCTTCTCGCTCCTTCCATATCCATTTTTTTTCTGCTGCTATTAGTAAGTAAGCACATAATTAACTACAGTGCATACCTAAAACGGCTGGCCGTAGGGGCTTACTTAAATAATTAGCATTATTGGGAAGTAAAGGTACTTCCCAATAATGCTAGTTATTTAAGTAATAAAGACTATAGTTAACAAATCATCCGTATCAGGTTAGGCACGTTAGATTATCGAGTTCGGTCTCTTTATATATTGGATCGAAGACGATTTCCGCTAAAACTGTTCATATCAAATATAATTCGATTTATAGGGATCAAATCAATTGACGTTTAGTGCAAAAAAAATATGCTAGAATGCTAGAACCTTTCGCGGCCTGACTGAGCGTATGTAACACCTAGTCTAAACTGCAAATTATTTCCCAATTAACAGAAACAATAACACAAAAAACAACCGATACGTTATTGCCCATTAGTTCATAATGGTACAACGAAGTGTGAGTTATGTTTAAGCCATTATATTAATTAGAACAAATGTTCTCCTAGACAGCGAACAATGGTCTGAACTGTCGTCTGAATGGCTAATAATAACTGGCTATTCATGTTTAATAAATAATTACCGACTGTGCTACTACGGTCTCGGCATTGGATTTCTGAAGGACACGTACGGTCAGTAACGAAATTAGCTGAACATTTGTTCTTGTGTACTTAGGAGTAAAGGTTGAAAGTATTCAGATTCAGGTTGATGTGGAAAATTTCCAGTAGAGTTTTTCCTTAGTAATGCCTTTTTTTCTGATAACGCGTCTAATATTAAGTTATTTGTGGCGTTTTTTCAGACTAAATATTGCATCGTCGATGGTCAAGATAGCTGACGCATTTTTAATAATAGTTAGTCGACTCTCGATTACTTCGTAGATTTTGTACTCAAGCCGCTTTTAATGTCCATGACCTCCCAATGAACTGGCTGAAAATTTTACATTTTAGTTTTTGTCAGTAATTTGTACTGAATTTTGAATACATAATTGTTTGTGATCTACTAGTAGGTACTATACTTTAAATTATTCAACCACTATAACAAAAATAATCTTAATCAAAGTGCTATTCATAAAGTCGGTCAAGTCGATAATTCCAGAAAGGTTGCGTACCTAAATACCGTGATGAGAACCAGTCAACATGGATAACATCTGTCTAGCGTTTTACAACATTGAATGACTAATGATAAAACTAATGAAAATATGCAAACAAAACAATACTAGCCTTCAGCAGCATTGTTTGTTTAATCAAATATACTTTTTTACTACAAAACTTAGATAAAAAATTGTTTAAGCGTATTTACGTCATAATCGTTAGATAAGTACATACATAATACTTTGGAATGGTGAGGTAGGTCATTGTTTATTTGTTTTTTGAAATAAACACCAGCCTGAGGCCTTGAGCATGCAGGCTCGTTAGTTTCTGAAAATATGAGTCTTCGAAATAAAATTTTACCCGCACTCATCGGAATCTATCCAGTTTCCCGGCATTCCACCAAAATTGCCTTTACTTTCATAGGAAACCTGTTTGAATTAAATCCATTAATTATTTTTGTGTAAAAGAGTACACAACAAACATCCATGTAAGAGGCTATCTCTAAATTACGTCACACGATAAATGGGGGAGGGAAGAAGTTAACAAAGTGTGACATTGTGTGCCGAAGTGAGAGGGGTGAGTCATTATCTCTATGATGTCACCAACTTAAATCTGAAATAATAAATATCTGTCTGAACTTTCAAAGATATGTATAATGCTAAGAAATTGAATATATGTCACACCATAGAAAGGGGACAGAATATTATAGTGAGGTGTAGTCTAAAAGACAGCGCCGGAGTCAAGGTAAGAAGAGGCATTCTCCGGTGGTTCGGACATGTGGAAAGAATGGATGACAAAAGATTGACTAAACAGATATACAGAGCGAAAGATATACAATGTAGGAGCCGCGGAAGTCCCAGGCTCACCTACCACGACCAGAAATCATAAAAACCGTAGAGCTTGTGTGAAAAGGATTATGAATGTTGAAGAGGCGAGTGAGTGAGGTGTGTAAGGATCGTGCCATATGGCGTTCGGTTCTCTCTGCCTACCCCGCTAGGGAAGTGGCGTGAAGTTTAGTTAGTTAGTGTGTTAGTGTAATTTTTACTTAAATACTTATTTACAGAAGCGGCCTGGATACCTGCAGCTGTCCATAGTGTTCAACTCGGTGTTCATAGTGTGTATATTCCTGATCGCGGTGGTTACAATACTCTTCAGCCCGGAGCTGAAGAGGAGCCAGTTCCTGGACTCAGCGGGGAACGTCGCTTTAGTCGTCATCATGTTCTTCCTAGGAGCTGGTAAAGTTTTTTTGATTATGCACCAATAAAATAAAAGTATTTATATCAAACACCTGGAGTTCATTACATTAACGTTCTGAATTTTTTAAAGAAATAAAATAAAATAAATTATTAAAGAATTAAAATAATATAATATAATATAGTAAAGAGGCGAGTGAGATGTGTGAAGATAGTGCCATGTGGCGTTCGGTTGTCTCCGTCTTCCCCGCTAGGGAAATGGCGTAAAGTATAGTAAGTTAGTTACCTACTCATAAATTTGAATGTAACCTACTCCAAAAAACATAAAGACAAACAGCAAGCTCAGTTTGATGCTAGGTAATCATTTATTCGCTAGTCTGACTTAATTGCTTGGACTAGTATATTCATATTATTTGTTCTGGTACATTCTCTTAACTAGTAAAGAATCCAATAGTTCGCAATTCGCAAGTAAATAATTAAATATTGTTCCAGTGTATTCAATATACTACGTGGCTGTAGTCAACAGCCTGTACAGGACAATGAAGGACGATGACGACAGTGCGATACCTATATGAGGTCAAGTCGAGTGGACCACGTCTATTAGCAACGACATGACCAGTCTGTTGTAGACTATTCGACGTTCCAATACGGGAGATGGAACAATTTGGTAATTTCGGCCACCGCTGATCGTTGGTGATAGTGATAACCGGTGATGACCGGTGATGAGGAAGGATGATGATGATTATTCAGTTTTAATATTGATCACCAACGTAAGGAATAAGTGAATGTGTGATTATAGTGTATTGTGATGTGGAAATGTATATGTCAGTGATAGTGCCGTAATTAAATAAGTACATAATAAATTAATTTTAAGGATTGAAATATGTAACATTTTAATGACAAATGAATAACCTGTGTACGTAATTAGAACATAGTTATATTATCTAGTTGTTGTTTAATAGACCTATCATATCCGACATGGTCGATCAAAATTAAATAAATGTTCATCAACTACGGTGACCGCTTACTATCAAGCTCACTTTATTCTCAATTGTCGCCTTTAGTTAGTATTATACTATGTGTTAACTTTATAAATGACATATTTAACATACATAAGTAGTTAATAACCAATATTTATTGTACCTAATCGCTGAAAGTACTAACGTAGCTATTGTAACGTATTGTTTGCTAAATTCCCTGAGCGGGATATCGTATTCACATGTACCTATCTATATATAAGAAGTACCCACTCACTATCGCAAGGCCAAACGGTTTTTGTACCTACCTATACATTCATGGCTAAATTTATATATGTATTTTGTAGAAGACACATATATAATAACACGCCAACTACTAACACCAGTTAACATTTTGGGTTTTATTAAAAAAAATAAACTTATTATATACATATTATCTACAGAGCAACTTCTCTTATTGCTCTTGGACTTAGAAGTAATGTAGTAAATGCCAAACTTGTCGTAAAAGGCGACTGGTATATTTTGTATTAGTTGGCGTATAAGCTGAGAGCTAGCCACTATTCATATAGCACCAGTTTTATTTTTGGCTAAAAATGGTTATAGGACCTTGCTCCTCTTTAAACTCGCCCGACCCTTTCAGGGATTGTAGACGTACGTAATAATATTTATATAAGTAAGTTCGTGGGAGCAACTATATATTTTTGTAAAAACAAACAAATTTTAAAAGAAAAGTTGAACTTATTGCGCAATACGAGTTTTTAACATTTTATCAAACTATTCTGATCCGAATTTGCTAATAGATGTAAAAAATATGCAGAGCATCACAAAATTTTAGCCACGCAACAAAACGCCGATAGTTATGGACAAATGTATTTCTAGTCATGCTGTATTATATTTATTATTTACGTGATGTTACATTTATTATTATTTATTTTATGCTTAATCAACTAAAAGACAGCCCTATATCAGTCTAAGTCTAGAGCATCCGTCCATTGTAGCCATTATTCTCATCCTATCGCTAAGTGCTATTTATTTATCAAATAATTCTTGAATTAACTACTTAAATATATCCGAATGAGATTTTGTCATGGATCCTCGCTTTATATTTTCAAATAAAGGAATATATAACAATAAATTATAAATTAAGTAAACACGTATTTGCTATAACGTTTTTATTTAATACACAATGCATTTAACAAAGCGTTGTACAATAGTCACAAACATCAAAATTTCTATAAAATTAAATTCAATTCACATTGTAAATAATTGTTACAACATTTAAAGCGTTTATAATTGATCGATAGTTGTGCAAACATCAACGTAAAGCCCATTCACATTGAGAACATAAAATAGTTTAAGTATATTTAATATATATATGTTACAATTACGCTTAATTAGATGCGATATTTGTATCTTTAAATTAACCAGTCAAATCATTCTTCGCGTCCCCTGATTCCTGGATTTAGTTGCAATAGGAGAATATAAAATATTATTAATTTATGGACTTTGGAAAGGCAATTTTAAATACTATTGTATTGTGGGGATCTGTATGAAATTACATACGTACCTACTACAATGTGCTTATTTTGATGGGCCGTGGCTCATACCGTTGTGGAATTCATAGATTTCTACTACCAACAAAACAGCAACTACCCTCAAAATGGCTAGAGTATGTTCTAAGTAATGAAGTTCTTGATTACGTACTTTGCCTATGACTGACTTTAAAGTCTAAATATAAAAAATATATGGCGTCCAACTTAGCGTCCATAACGGAAAGACATGTATTTGTATTTGGGCGTGTTGCCTTGTGGTCAGACTCAAATTGAAAACATTTCATATATATTTTATATTTTATTTTATGGTTTCTGTATCCCTAAGGCTGCCCTGTGGCCCATGCCTCCCCTGAAACTATACAGCTGACTCTGGCACAGTTATTAATACACCCTAACTACGATGAATGGTTTGTTTAATCTAACCATTTGTGGCGTACATAACCGTGTTTTAGTTATATTTTATATTCCAGATCACAATCAAATACATTAAAGTTTTGCCGTTACAAAGATTGTAACGGGAAAACTAATTTCAGCTTATATTATAATATCCTAGCGATATTAACATTTATTGTCCATGGTCACTACTGTAATTGAAAAATATATTTAAAGTTAAATACAGATTTAACAATATTGCAATGTATAAAACTCTTAATTAAGTATAAGAGTGATCAATGTGAACAGGCTTTTATAATTTAAAAATACATGCATATATAAACATTTCTAACAAGTATCTATGTATACAAAGGAGTACATTCATTAGAAAAGGACAGGTAGGTAAATAGTTATATAAATAGTCAAGACTTTAGGATAAAAATGCAAGAAAATCCCATTCGCCAAGTCGATATGTTATGCATAATTTAAGATTGTAAATAAACTATAAACGTCGTCAGCTTGTCAGGATTTCCTTAAATTTTTTAATTATTGGAGAAGCAAATATTTAGACTATTTGAAATGGTAAATAAGTACGTAGTTTTAAGATTTTACGCTGGACAATTTAACGTGGGTTTTACAAATGTTAAATGAATTATTTGAAAAAAAAAATGTTAACAAGGAGTTTAAATAGGTAAATATTATCATAAATATAAACATTTAATTCAATTATTGTTTTTACTCTTTATTAACCCTGTGTGTTTTTCGAATTATTCCTATATGATATAAACAGAAAATAAATTAGTGATGATTTTGGTAATAAATATACTTACATCTCGTGTTATAATAAAAATGTCCAAATTGTTTATTAAGAAATAAAATAGTCACGGATATTTGCCTCCGTTATAGAAAAATAGGAAGAGAAGTATTGGACACACTCTATGATCTAATTAAAGCGAAGGACGTATTATTGTCGTTCTTTTAATTTGGTACCTACAAAGGATTACACAATGATTAAAGCTAGAACTAGGCTTAATGGCCATTTACATATTTTTTTCATTGTAATGCTCACAAAATGTTATTGAATTGAGAACATCGCAATATGTGCTAAGTTTTTATAATATATTCCCGTAATATAAAAAAATATGTATAAGACGCATCCCATATATTATTAAGTATATTACCATGAATATATAATTCGCAAGGTCTATAGCCAAAAGCCTAATTCAATAACATCCACGATACAACCGCTTTTAAGAACCAATCATCGATGTAATTAATGAACATTCGTTGCAATTCCACTGACTAAATATAGTTTTACACATACAATTTAACTTTATACAGATATGTCGCATAAGTGAATGACTTTATGAATTATTGAACGTTTTAATTGTACCTATTGAAAAATAAGAGTATCAAAGAAAAAAATTACGAACGACATGGATTTATGGATCATATCTACTTATTACATAGGTACCGAAAAGTGACAATTCATAAAAATAGTTTAATTTAAATATTTTTGAATAACCCTTCATTAAGGTACTTAATAATTGGTTTATCCAATTATTAAGTACCTTAACGAAGGAAGTAGTATAGTTGTATCAAATTATCTGAATTGCTGAGAGTAATCAAATTCCCACATTCTCCATTTTACAGGCATAAGATACAAACCGTATTAAAACTTTTATTCAAAGAGTAGATGGAATATTTTTACAGAAATATTAACATATTACCATAAAATACATTCGATATGATTAAATACGTTGATAAAAGTCACATAATTAGATATTAATAACAATGATCAAATACTAAATAACCTTATTAATATAAAACGTCAAAATTTTGAATCTCCATTTTTCTCAAGACTACAAAATACTATACCAATGTAAGTAAGTAATAACGTAGGTAAGTCTTCAAATCAATTAAAAATGTTTAGTTTTTGAAGTTTAACAGATATATGCAGAAATAATGATGTTTACTTATTTCTACTTAATGGAAGACAAGTTCCTAATTTAGTGTCAAATTAATGTTAATATATTAACACAGTACCACTTTAACATTTATGCAAATGTGACTGACTTCTCTGAAGTAAAGTACTTATTTCACAACCCGAATATGTAATTTACTCAATATGCGTATATTTAAAATGAGGTACTGGAAACAATAACATATATAATTTACGCTTAGACGACGGCGACGTCGCCTTATCGGTCATAAGATATAATCATTAAAGTAAGACACCCAGTCATAATTTTATTCTGCTGAATACAATACGAGCACCAAAGTATAATTTAATATCAAAAGCAACAATGCATCATAATCCAGTC
The DNA here is from genome assembly GCA_951394215.1 of Glyphodes perspectalis. Lineage (NCBI taxonomy): Eukaryota > Metazoa > Arthropoda > Insecta > Lepidoptera > Crambidae > Glyphodes > Glyphodes perspectalis. The sequence continues at coordinate 10,556,025 of OX596211.1, read as the reverse complement.
AAATGGTCCTGAACCACATTTGTAAATAATTCATAAACATTCTTTTGACAAACAAGCTCATCAATATTTTAGCATTCTTGGTCCTTATATCTCCTCTCATCTTATGATCATAATACCACCAGGTCACTCCTTCAAAAGAAGACAATATCTCCACCATAGCTTAAATATGTAAGAGAAAATACGAAGAAATTTATTTGATATGGACTGAGTTAACTATGTTTTTCAAAACTTTTTTACGACTAGGTAAATACGCGAAACAGTTACATTCAAATTCTATTAAAGTCATAACATTATAAATCATTTAATAATTTACATAAGTCGTACACATGGAACTATTCATATACATGTTTCTATCTAAATATGTTTCAACAGACTATTTTATTATAAACACACACCTAGTGTTATACGCATGGAACTATCGCACGATAATGCTACAATACAAAATACTTTACGTAATAATATTAATAATGATAAATTGAACTAGAACACATTTGCTTTGGTAATTTTTAAGTTCATATGTATGATAAAATGTAGCTTGATATTTACGGTTAAAATATTTAAAATTGTCACAATAACCTTTAAAATTATTAAAAAGTTTAAAAACTGTAAATAACGATTCATAGTGTAAACTTATTTATATTAAAGGAACTGGTATATATGAAAATTCATAGTAATTAATTTATTCAAAATGTAAAATGCATAGCTTGGCAGTAAAATGTAGTATCGAAAGATAAACCATTTTAAAGTACACCATCTTCGTTGATCGATATCAGGTAGCTTCGAATTACGATGATGTAGTAAAAGTTCTCAGCTGAAAATAGACATAATATTACGATATACATTACTCACGCAGAACCATGATGTAATTTTGAGTGGGAAGAAAATAGCTTCAACGGAAGATCTTTAGTATTATCTTCGACGCCCTCATCAAATAAGACTGCCAAATGTGTATCGTACGATATCAGTGTGCTAAGATGTGTAAGTGATACTTTTTAAATGACCTGCGAATCAGGGCGGTGTTACATCACCTCATGACGTCAGCGTTCATCAAACCTTAGTCGTAAACTAGCAACAACCCTCATTTGTGTGTACCTTGAAGGAATAAGACATAATGACGCCATATAATTCACCAGAAATTCCCAAATAATCACAGATTATATCTTTAAATGCTTCTGAAATCTATAAGCTTGTCTCTTATTGCGCTGTTCATAATCACATTTTTGTAACCAAAGTTTGTAAAAAAATAATATTTGCAACGCGTAATGGGAATGAGCTCGATATTAAAATCCTGAATAAGAACTGATACAAAATTAAACACTTACCCAAGAATAGTATTTGTGCGATGACGTGTCCGGCGTCCATGTGGAACAAGCTCTTCAGGAACCCGATGATAAACAGGACCAGGAACACAATCCAGAAGATGCAATACTTCTTCATTATACCGCATTTCTCCTGAAAATTTTGGGAAAATATTTAAGATAAGATGAAAAAAGATTTTTTTAAATCCGCTATTCGCAACATTAAATGAAAATAAATTACCCAGCATTGATAAATTTAAATGAAAACATGAACATTTCTTTCACAGCATAGAATAAATGCGTAGCCAGTAATCAATTACACATAGGGCTAAATATACGACCAGTGTGCGTTAGAAACCTAAAGTATAGGTACTGGTATTTAATTTTTAAATATGAATTTGATACGCGTTATACTTCTGATTTCATCCATACCACGTTTCTGTATATTAAGATGCATGGTTCTTCTAAATATTTTTTTACACGACTAGATGAAATCGATATATATGCGACTAGCAAAAGTCCCCTTGCTAACAAAACTCCTCACCTTGTAAACGGCATACACGAAGACCATATCGAGCACGAACTTGACAAAGAGCAAGACGACCAGAAGTACCACGATGGTGTACACCACCGAGGACATGGTGGCGTCCCCATCGTCTCTCTTTAACTGCTGCTCCGTAGCATCCTTGATGTCCACCGCGAATGTGATCAGAATTATGGCCAGCGTGAACGTTAGGATCTAGAAATGTAGAAGATTCATTTAGCATATTTTTATGCCTTATGTTTTCAGTCTTTTCAGGAGTATTTTAAGAGTGTTTATCCCTACTCATTAACAGTAAGACTAGAAACTATTGTTGAAAGATAAATCGGTAGGTATGTAGACCTTTTTTTTATATTAGAGGCAGCAACAGGGCGGGTCACTGGATGGCAAGTAATCACCTTTCAACCTTGCTTATGCTCAACAACTCAACCATGCCTTTGATATCTGATTGTCACATGGACAACTGCAACATCAGAGGCATGGTTGAGCAAGGTAGAGCCTCTGGAAGCGTGTGAAGCACAGCACAGTTTCGTAAATGTACTTTAAAGCAATTTTTTGTGAGATGGTGGTCCTCCCAACTTTTCCCATTGATACAGCCACCGATATATGGCGATTACTTGGCTCAACCACAATAATAATAGTTAGGAAGAATGTCTAGCGCGGGAGATAAAGGACGGTGTGCCAACTCGCAACAATCGTGTAATAAATTGGTTTGAGCTGGACTTTAAGTGATCTGGCCACCGAGGAAGGACCTTTTCAGATACCTTTCTGCCTGCACATCGGTGATACATAACCATTTTTATATGTTGAGTGTGATTATATTACTTGTATAAGTACTAATTAATGAATGGTGTAAAAATGAATTACTATTTTATAAAATGACCGAATGCATTCAATTAAAACATAATGCACTTACGAGAAAGAAAGAAGGCACCTATAAAATACCAAGTACAAGTACTTACGGAGTTGATTATTCCCATAGAAATGCATCCTGTCTTCAAGTCGAAAATGAAGCAAAATTTATCCAGCACTGGAAGCTCCATCCTTCCCTGAAGACGGAAATTGTTAATATTAATTAAACATGCGTTCCGGTCCTCACGTCGGGCTCTCCTCACGGAGTAACGAATATCTAACATGAGTATCTAGAAAAGAACCTTTACAGGATTTTTAATTAAAAGTTATATTTTTGTGAATAACTCCCTTGCTACACTTTCTGTCTTTCTGACAAATAATACTGGGGAAATTTCTTGCTTTCATGCACTTCACTCCCGGGGTCTGAATTGCGAATTAAGGCGCAGAGCTCCCCTGCGTGTAGTGCATTTTGCATCTGTGTAGTTTCCAACTATGTATGTATATTGGAGGTGTGCGTGCCTATCATGTAACGAAGGTGACCGATGAAACTTAAGGGCGGATTGATATTGCAGTTACATTGGTAAGGTCTTTTTTGTGTAAATATAATATTTTATTTTCCATCCTAGTATATATTATACATTTTTAAAATCTATTAAAAATTACAACCTGTGCTGAATAAATATAGTGTCATGAAATAGGTAACAAATTATTTGAAAAAATTTACTCATTATTTAAGTAATAAAATTTATCTAATTATGCGGCTATATGCTAACGACGTGACTTTAGATTAAATATAAGAATTTTTTTACGTATGGTTATTGAGTTTTAAATTTTAAATCAAAAACTGTCCTTTTAAAATTCTTAAAAGTATTTTAAGGCAAAAAACATTGCCTAAAATATCACAGACTACTAAAAACAATTACAATTAAAGTACAATTAAACGCTATAATCATGCAATTATAATAAGTAAGTAAGTGAATACATTACCAACCTATTTTATGAATGAGGCCCACGTTTGAAGAAAAGTCAAAAGAAATTAACGTACCATTCTAAGTCAACTGGTCAGGTCACAACACTCTGCCTAGCTTGACACAATTAGCCCACGCCTAAGTACAATTATACAACATGATTACATTAACTTAGCTATTTCACTACAGCATTGTAAAGGGACAACTTCAGCTTGTAAGAATTAGTTTGATTGAAGTCTCGAATAAGTTAAGGCGAAGACAGAATAGGCATGTAACCTAATCAAGAACAGCTGCTTTCATTAAAAGAATTAAAAAAACATATAACCAACACACATTCTTAGATTTCTATTAAAATACCTACTGTTTTTGAGTAATAATTCTGATTGCTCTATTTTTATGGCAACAACACAACACACTATTATTCCATGCAGACATATTAGAAACACTTTAATTTTGTCACTTACTAGAGATTTCACAAATTTTTCGTAATTAATAAAATATACATCAGTTATTAAACTGTAAAATTTTGCCAAATACTCCAAAAGCTATCTAAGAACTGCTTGAAGCAATAAAAGTTTGAACACGGCTTTAAAATTCATAATTCATACACTGTATTCACAATGGTCATATCTAACAAAACTATAAACTTTACAGCAAAAGTTACACAGGCAAACTGATTAACGAACCTCGTGTAAGTCTGCTAGATGAGTCGCGCCTACCGCTCATAGCTCGACTCGACTCAGTCGAGTGGATCGCAGCTTCGCCTTAACCGAGGCATTGCACCGACCTTGCGCAGTGGATGCTGGTCGCGTATCATCTGGGGTTGGACCCGGCCCCGACGGGCGTGTGTGGGTGCTCCAGATCCCCGCACCCTCACAGCCATAGCCTACGACCAAGATATTTATGTTGACAGGCAACGGGTTAGTGATTGACGGCCGGTTTATGAATTGAGTACCCTTCATTCAGAACATAGGCATTTTTCGTGTCAAGTGTCATTTTGAGATATTCTCAATTTTGGTTTAAACTGGTTTAATTTTTTTTATTTAATTTTTATACCGGTCATTCAGAATCTCATATTCTCTAAAGCACAAATGTAATGTGAGTTTATAGTTGACTAGAAAATATACGTATGTAAAGGCAGTTTCAAACATTATTGTTCTTCTGAATTCGGCATGAACTTTGTACCTAGTTAATAATTTATCCTAATTTTGTAAAGTCAGCATACTTACATAAATATATTTTATGCCAATACTCAAAGCATTACGGAACGAAAAAGCGGTTGAGTGTAAACATAAAAATAAACATAGAAATATACATATCTGAGTTTAAAACTGGTCTGCAATACTTGGCCTGCAAAATATACATATACATACATACATATATAATTATCATCTCATCACGACCGCAATCCCCGAAGGAGTAGGCAGTGCCAAAGGGGCAGCTAGCCTCTTTGACCACCTTCAGCCAAATTAAACTACTGGCTAGATGGAAAATTGTGAAAAGGTAGTGACGTGGCTAGATCGTCGCCTAGACAATCACATACCCAACCCGACATGTCCAAGACCAACATACGCGCAAAATATGTATTGAATTTAGATCTGAATGTGTAGATTTCAGCGAAATTAGCGCATTGAATTATTGAAATTAACTGAATATACTACTACCAGTCATAATATAGCTCTCGCAACCGTTTCGGCACAGTATAAATATGTTTCGGGCACAAATGAATGTTATACCTAAATGCGGAGTAGGGTTGGCAACAGCTTATAATATTCTGCCTTGTCGCAGATGATTTTAAACTTTCGCGATTTTATGTACTATATAATATCGCTGATAGTTTAGACCTACTTACATTATTAGTAGATTAATCTTATCACGATAGGTACATATAGACACGTAAGTAATACTTATTTTGGAATAGGACTGAACGAGGATAAGGTTTAAAAGATTATAATCTATTATCGTACGAAAATTCCGACATAAATATGTTACTAGTTAAAGAAATTTTGGCGGGCAAACCAGATAACGTAGTTTATTTAAAACGTATTCGATAGCCCTACCTGCGGTTACGCATTGCATACAACAAGCAAATCGGCCGAGACACGAGACACACAGTCGGCTTACCACCGGCGCGGCCGCAAGTCACCATGCGGCACGTTTTACTGTTTTTTGGGGCCCTTCTTCATCAATCAACAAGCTCTCTAGGAACCCTGAGAACCGGTAAGTTATTTCATCACCCCATCTCTCATTGCGATAAGTAGCAACAATATATGTTAAATATGCCTTCGAGTACCTTCTAATTTGTAGTATTTTTTTTATCGCGATGGTGTAGTGACGCTGAGAATCACACTAACTTTTTTAATTGGCGGTGTAATGTTTCCGTGGTGTAATCAGCTTGTAGTTTAATAACGCGAGTTATTTTTTGTGTTTTTTTTATATGACACTTGTGCAATATCTGCTTGCGAGTATCGTTGCAAATCATTAAGCAAATAATGGTTTGTTTACATATGTTGAATTTTATAGAGATTTGTACAGAAAGTATTAAACAAGTATTTTTGTTAAGAACTTCAAAAGCATATTTTCTGCTGAAACTGTAGTTAAGCTACATATACATTTAGCTATTTTAATAAACTAATAATGCATTGAAGCGTATTCTGAGCACGAACACGTGTTGGTACAAAAATACGAAAGGCAAAATTATATTCTTGAACAATGTCGAGGTGTAACAAAGTAGGAGTTGAAACTAAACAAAATACATACGTAAAAATAACATCATCGTCGCTTTTACAAATTGTTATTAGTATATCGTATGGAATTCAAGGATACTAACTCACTAACTAAACTTCACGCCACTTCCCTAGCGGGGTAGGCAGAGAGAATGAACGCCATATGGCACGATCCTTACACACCTCATTGGAGACAAGGACTACGACTTGAGCTAATAAAAACCTTTTTTTTAAGTTGGTTAAAAATAGCGTAAATATATATCTACTTTTCATGAAGTAAATTATAGAGAATACCTAAAGCACTAAATTGAACGTTGGTCAGCATTATTTTTTTTATTTAATTAGCTATTTCAAGAATATATCCTAGATTTTCGTTTTCTTAGATCAGCAGTACTGGACGGAGCTAGCAAAGAAGGAGTTGGAGGAAGCTCTCCAGGTGAAATGGAACCTGAATACAGCAAAGAACGTAATCCTGTTCATAGGAGACGGCATGGGGCCCAACACTGTCACCGCCACAAGGATATACAAGGGTGGGGAGACTCATCAACTCGTCTATGAGAAGTTCCCACATGTAGGCTTCTTGAAGGTACGCAGCCCTAAAAAAATTTCGTCTATACTGATTACTGACTCCTTGAAAATTCCGCATCCAAAGAGGAGAGATGGACCCTATTGTGCTGTCTATTTGTCAGACGTCTGCATATGAGATGCAGACGATCATGATGTCTTATGACAGTAAAAGTAGTTGCTGTTCTAAGGCGGTAACTTCAATAAAATTATATAGATAGTTGAAGTTACTGCTATATGACATATAATATACGGTATATCTATACTGCAGGCATAATGATACTTATGTAGGTGATGTTATCAGTAGGTATCTACTTACATATCATTATGCCTTGCAGAGTTCAAGGAACCCATGGTGGCAATTATTCAGGCGAGGGAGAAGCGCTGCGTGGTAAACCTTTTTGATAGTGGGTGGGCCCTGGGGCTTCTGTCGGAATTCCGGAATCGGATCCCCTGTTTATGCACAATGGAATTTGCCGGCAACTTCCATTGTGCATAAACAGGGGGGGGGGGGGAATAAACAAGAAGGGGGATTTGAAGACCTACAGCAGGGATGGCAAACCATTGGCACGCGTGCACGGTGCACATCGGTGGCACGTCATAAAAAGGTTGCCCCCCTGTTTATGCACAATGGAATTTGCCGGCAACTTCCATTGTGCATAAACAGGGGGGGGGGGGAATAAACAAGGGGGGGGGGGGGGGAATTCGAAGACCTACAGCAGGGATGGCAAACCATTGGCACGCGTGCACGGTGCACATCGGTGTCACGTCATAAAAAGGTTGGGCACGCATTTTCTTTGAAATCACAAATGTATTGGCTGTGATGAATAATGATTAACAATAACATTAACGTCAACCACTCCCCGGGCACTCAAAGAACCAATTAAATTGACAATTTAGTAACTTGACACGTTTGTTTAAAGAGGTTCGCCGAACCCAACTGATAGGAATATCACACACCAGGCTGTCCTGTGCCGGAAGAATAAATTTTATCTGACCATTGAAAGATCAGTCCTAGAATACCAAAAATGTATTCAATGCATTTCGACCATCTCCAGACATACGCAGCAGACAAGATGGTGCCCGACTCGGCGTGTACAGCCACAGCCATGTTCACCGGCGTAAAGGTGAACAAAGACACGGTGGGGGTGGATGCCACCGTCCGGCGCGGAGACTGCAACAGTTCCCTCGTGCCCCAGGCGCGGCTGGAGACGCTGGCCTCCGTGGCGCTGGCGGCTGGGAAGAGTGCCGGTACAGTTAGTTTATACATACATACCATCATGCCTGTAATTTCCGAAGGTGTAGGCAGAGTCCAAGGAGCGATAAGTTACTTAACCCAAGTGACTTACGTAAAATTGATATGGAATTTCTTGACTTTTTTTAGATTGATACATTTTAAGGAAACATAGGCAAAACAGGGTCAACAAAATTAGTACATATATTTTTAATCTATTTTATTTATATTATCTACTATCACATATGTCATATCAATAATGAGAATTGGATCGTCATTGAAAATAAAGTACCTTCTAAGAATTTTTTTTCTTATCGAGGAGCAGCTGAAGACATTTTAGAAAATAAGGATTTGTGTCACAACGTTTTTAGTAATAAATATTTTTTAAAAGTAAATCAGAATCAAGTTACATTTAAATCCAATCTTATCAAAGGTCATGCCTAAAAAAATAATCAAATCTCAGGTTGAAAACTATTTTTGTTTTTTTTAACAAATTAATTCCAAGCTTATGATGAATAGATAATCTTTATTATAACCGTTCTTTGGCCCTTGTGTTTGATAACTACACGTATATCTACCTCATTATTATTCTAAATAGCATTGTCTTAATATCCCAACGATCAGCCGTACGAGTATAAAATGACAATAGTATTTAAATTAGTTTATAAAAACAATAGCACTGAACATTGCCGATGCAATTTTTTTGTAGAAGGACGTCACAAAATAGTTTTATTACTGCTGGACTATGGAAACTTTGAATTACAAGTAGTTTAAAGCCTTTAAACTTACTACTTCCGTTTCGCTTGTGTAGAATTCAGTGGCCGCAAAAAACTTGTACGAACCTCCTTCGGGAACTGTTCTACATCCAGCAGGAATAAAATATGTAGTACCTACCTATTTGTCAATCCAGGTCAAGACCAATCTGTAGGCACATATTTTAAATCCTAATAAGGCATGAAATTTCATATTTATTTCTGCATATAGATTCATAACAATTTATTTTCTATCTAGAAATGAACATTTGAGCACCAAATAAAAACAAAAACTTCATCTTCCTAGCGTTATGTCCCGTGCTTAGACGGGGTCCGCTTAGACCATGATCCAGGATTTAGCGCGTCTGGTAATTACATTGAAGCGACTGCCGATCTGACCTTCTTAACCCTAAGATAGGAGAACCAGAAAATTTTTGGAATAAAAACAAAAACTTATATCTGTATTTAATAGATTCCCTGGTTTTATACTTAAGTTTCACATTACTATTTCCAGGTTTCGTAACAACAATGAGAGTGACGCACGCCACTCCGAGCCCTCTGTACGCGCACAGTGGCGATCGTAAGTGGGAGTGCGAGACGATGATGCCGCAAGAGGCTCGGCACTGCAAAGACATAGCACGGCAACTAGTAGAAGACGAACCTGGACGGAATTTGAACGTGAGTTACTTAGGTTATATACGTGATACGTAAATTTGTTAGCAGAAGCTAAAACTTTTACGATTATCATAAACATCACCTTATGGTGCTGTTAGGAGACATAATAAACGTAGATATGGTTTAAAAAGACGTATGTAGGTTAAAGAAGTAAGAGAGGTGTGTATTGTATGTGTAAGGACCGTACCTATGGCGTTCGGTTTTCTGCATCCCGCTAGGGAAATGAGGTGAAGCTATGTAATTAGAAACTTAACAACAGACTCGTTAATTAATTAGCCAGGCATTGAAAGCGTTGGTGTGTTTTTGTTTCTTAATCATCTGATTGGGTTAGTCCGGAGTCAACGTCTTTACGCTAGCGAAATATATGTTAACTCGTTATATTACCGCCGGCATTTTGTGAGCTGTATTCCTTAAAAAAATCAGGTTAGTTAGCTATTTAACGTTACCGATAGGTAATTATAATTTATATCTCCATAGTAGACCAGCTCTATATACATGAAACATAGGTAGATAGATATATCTATATTTTAAATTATACTATTTATTTAAGGCGTTATCATTATTTATTTTAGCTTGTTAAGAATCATTGGTCTTGTTTGATTAGAGTATTCATTAACGTGGTGGTTAGTTTTTCTGTGTTCGATATCTTTTTATGTCAATTTAACTGTACAAAAAATATTACAGGTAATTATGGGGGGCGGAAGAATTGGACTCGTTTCAAGTTCTGAGATCCCAACAAATCCATATAATTGTCAGAGGCATGACGGCAGAGACCTAATAGAAACTTACAAGAAAGACAAGCAAAGCCGAGGACTAAAGTACAGCATCGTTTCAAACAATAGACAACTACAGAACCTAAATTACAATGAGACAGATTATCTTATGGGTAAGTGAAATAGGATAAGTAATTGTATGTGTTGAGACGTCTATTTGAACTAATATTATTGCCTAGACATATTATGGTACCTACCAAGTACTTAATTGAATTTAAATTTAATCTAATTTACCCATTACCTTTTTACCAAAGCTCGTTTGGTCCATGAACAACAAAACGATTTGTCAGTGATCAACCAACGTTTGATCAACAGAATCTTTTGACCCATGAGCGGTTCGCAAACAGAACGGCACGTCAGAGAATATCAAACCAATATACATAATATTTTGACATAGATAACATCACACTCGTATTTTGCGAAGGTGTAGGCAGATTAGAAGCGGCCACAAGCCCCCTACACCACATTCATTTATGGTAAGGACCTAGGCCTCGGTTTGTTTCGACTGGTATCTTGCCAGCCTTGCGGTCGGACATGGATTGACAAGAAGGGGAGGAGCTGTGTTTCCTTGCTCACCTCGGCAACCCTAATCGTACATGAGAATAATATTATATCATATCATAAAACTATTATAATTTTCCATCAACAGGTATATTCGCCGACAGCCACCTAAGTTACGAGTATGAGAGGGATAAAAGTCCTGAAGGATCGCCTTCCATTTCCGACATGGTAGAGGCAGCCATAAAAGTGTTGAGAAGAAATGAAAAAGGATTCTTCCTTATGGTCAGTAATTAGGTACCACCTTATTTTACAAATGATTTAACATATTATTTAAAAAACATAATATTTAAAATTATACTAAGTAAGTATACCTAAGTTGTTATTAAAGGTTAGAATTTATCCGTTATTACTTTCTTATCTTTATGTCGTAATTTCATATCATACACAAAAATAATAACAGCTAGCACGTGGCTACATATGTATACCCAAAGTAAGTAGTCGAACTTCAAGCTGTATTTTAATTACCATCAGTCATTAAATCACTCACTCGATGATTTTGATAGATACCCACACCTGAACGCCAACGTTAAGATATTTCTATCAAAAAAGGTAAAAAATCTCAAATTAGTAAAAACATGAAAGTTCTGTCTATTCACACATTTAGGCCACAGCCAAGATGAACTTGTGTTCCATCCTAGTCGTATTTTTATCATAACTAGGATCATATTACCGAAGTTCGACCCAATTATTATCGCCCAGAGGTGCATACATAGTTTTGACATGCCGCGCAGACTATACAAAGCCAATTTCCCTTCTTCAAGATAGAAGGCGGTAACATAGACATGGCCCATCACCGCGGGAGGGCCAAAGTGGCCATCAACGAGGCCGCCGCTATGGAAGACGCCGTCAGGGTTGCCATGACCATGACGGACGAGAAAGACACTCTCCTTATCGTGACCAGCGACCACACACACACGCTGTCTATCAACGGATACCCGGACAGAGGGTCCAATATTTTTGGTATGGCTTATTTTTAAAACATATATTATTAGAACAGTGAGACAAGCGTTAACTTGTTCATTCATCAGTTAAAATCCTTATTACGAGTTATTTAACAAAATTTACTTATTGTGCTTAAACGATTGTGTGGTCTCCCTTCGTGTTGATTTTTCATAGTATGAACGTGATGTGATGTTTTAAGTAGATATTCGTTTATATAGTAGATTTTTTTTTAAATACATTTCAATTTCTAGTATTTCTTTAGTAAAGTAGTTATCACAGGTATATCTTAGACCTTAGATTAAGGGACCAGCTTTATACGTCGCTATTTTAAAATTGCTCCATTTCATTTTGCAAAATTATTTAAGAGTCCTACTACAACCTTAACTGGGTAAAATACAGATTAATTGATTTAATAACGTAAAACCTACTTACTTACTTAATATGTTTTTCGTTTTGTACGAACTGAGAGACCCGAATAAAAACCTTGTGGTTTATCGTATTTACTATTGTGGCCTGGTATTTAGTAAATAAACTTAACAGACTTACTAAAAATTTTCAATAAAAGCAAGTTATTTTTTAAGACCCTCTCCGAGATCCGCTTACAGCTTGTGTGAACTCAGGGACCAGACGTAAAAGGCTGTATTTTTTAAATCATTTCTTTTACAAATTCCTGCATAGTTTCTACAATTGTTATAAGACTACAACTAAATATTGTTAAAGTTTTTTTGCGAATCCTAGGCCTGGTCCCTCGCTCCACGCGCACATATAAGAAATGCATCATTACACATACAAGTTCTTTAACAACACCTATCTCCTAGGTATGGCAGGCAAGTACGACGGTGCCAACTACACAACCTTGTCGTACGGCACTGGAGGCCCTGACAGCATCCAGTATTACGTCAAGAATGACAGCGGGCAGTTAACAGCTGCCAGACGAGACGCGGCACTCGACGACACAGACAGCTGGGACTACCACCAGATCGCGGCCATTAAACTGGTGGAGAACAGCCACGGGGGAGGTGATGTCGCCATTTACGCAAGAGGTAGATAGTATACATAGTAGGCATTTTTAAATATAATAACCAGAAAACATGTTCAATACTATGTTTAATTAAGATTCAGCGGCCCTTATCCCTAACGTTCATCACCATGTTAGGCAAAAAAGACGCCCCGAGAGTTTTGATTGAGAGCGGGATACTAATTTAAACGGACTCCAATCTTGCCCGGGCGACTCCGAGTGCACCTTAAACACTGTAAGTATAACTTAAGGTCTTCCCCCCAGGGCCGCACGCGCACCTGTTCCACAGCGTGCACGAACAGCACTACGTGTTCCACGCAGTCATACACGCAGCCGATCTGCGCGCGCGCGCTTCCCTCAGCGCGCCGGCGGGCGGAGTGCTCGTACTATGCTCGCTAGCGCTTCTTACTTACATCGCGCAACTATTTTAAATAAATAAATAATAAATTCTTCAGACTGACACACCAATTCCCTAGTCCCAAACTAAGCTTATAAGCTTGTGCTATGGATACTAGATGAACGGATAGAAATACTTAAATACGTTTATAAACATCCATGACTCGAGTACAAATATCCATGTTCATCACACGAAATATTTGCCCCTAGCGGGATTCGAACCCGCGACCCTTGGTTTCGTGGCCAGGGTCTCCGACCACTCGACCAACGGGCCAGTCAGGTCAAGTCAGTCAGTCAATTTTGATACTAATAGGAATAACTTGTTAGATATTTTGGTAAATAATAGATAATAAATGAGTTTTATAAAAAAGTTGCTTTTTTATTGTTTTTGTATGCATTTATTTATTGTTACATTGGTTAAATAAAAACCGAACAGTGAGCATGAAACATGAACTCGATTATTTAGAACAATGTTATGTATTTTAATAAATGAATATTAGTCATTTTAGTACAAAAGGTACAGCTCTGTTTTTTTAATTTTTTTCGAAATTAAATTCAATAAATAAATTCTCCTGAATGTTATTATCTACCTACTCTGTGTTTATGTAACTACACAAGCCTAAGAATAAGCAATTTCTTTGACGCCATCTTAGGTTATATTATTAATCATACCGTTTTATATTCTCAAAAGTAAGAGCACTCACAGACAGAAGAACACATCGAAGGGTATCATTGCTGGTAATGTGCAAATAATAAAAAACAATATTTTTAAAAGCTTCGCTTTATTGTCACAGTGATATAAGGACATCAATGGTATAATTTATGTAGATACGTTTTTATGTAGGTTCACAACCAAAAACTGGAAATGTTATGAGATAGTCCTATAATGTGGCATTATTTTTCAAAATAAACCAATAAAAAAGTATAATAAATAGTCTAATGTTGTCTAAGTATTACATAGGTACCTACTAAATAAACAATTGAACACAATTTTTATTCAAGTTAGTGATGATAAACGTAGTATTTTGTAAAACTTGGACAAGTATCACAATATAACTGAATTATTAACATTAGGTATATAAAAAAATCTTTAAAAATATTTCAAGCACCTACCTATTGCTAGTCATATAAAAGTCTTCTGGTATACCTTTAGAGTCTTGTAGGTGTGTGTCCAACTTTTGCAGGTCACACCTACAAACATAGCTGAATAAACAAATGAAATAAATAACTGCAAATTATGGAACATAATAATATAAACATTTGTGTTATCAACAGTTTTGGAGACGGATACTTTGGGTGGAGTTCACGTCAAATCTACTACCAGTAAATACAACATTCAATCGGCTTACAACTAGCCCTAGTTTGTGTTATTGGACCCTACCACTCTTCGCCATCGTCGGTTACCCCATGGTCTTCTTCAGCACTATTCCTATGATGATGGCTCCGGCCAGAGCCAGTAACGCCCATTTGAGAGTATTACTGCAAATAAAAATATCATTTACATTTGATGGAAACAAAAAAACCTCGTCAATTTCCAAAAAAGGTTTCAAATTAGGTATTTTCATTAAGAGTCATCAGAATTCAGGGATCATGAGCGCGGGTTTTTTCAATATATGTAAGTAGGTAGGTACATTTGGATTAATGTACAGCAACAACACAAATAAATTATTTTTGAAACCTCATTGCAAATAATAAATTTTACAACGTAATTTACTTAATCTAAATTTAATTACTTAAGTACAATAAATAAAATACACACGTCATTGCAAATACTTATATCTACTTATAACAACTCTCAATGTACTTACAAACATCAAAATCACATTATTACTTACTAAATAAATAAATCTATTACAGATAGCATCTTATCTATTACCAAACATACTTAAGTATATCTTAACGATATATAACGTAATCTTTTTATCTCTACGACTTTTATTTTATTTCAGATCTTAAAGGCACCTCTTATAGTCAGCGAGCATAAAACTAGTTTTATGAATTAACTGGCAGAAAGAATAAAAGGAAAAGGTGGAACAACTTTGAAATAAATTAGATAGCCTTTAACAGACTCTCGAATTTCAACAACCTTTTCAAGGTTATCATAACCACCGAATCAACACAAGCATGTTTGACAAGCGTGACGCTAGATAATATTATTTTAGAATATAAAACATAGAAACGCGACGGTAAGAGGCATAAAATCTACGTTAAACAATATAAAAACTAAAACCTTGGCGGAGGAGACGGCGGCCTCCTTCTCCTTAAAACAAATGTTACGTGTTATTATTACTCTAGCTACCTGTCTAGTGCTACTAAACGGAAAAACTGGAACCTTTCTTGGCATGGAGGTCCACGCGGTCGTCTTTAAAAAAGGAAAACTATTATAAGGCCTTCCTCACTGAACGCGAAAAAAGCCCAAGGCATTTTTGTACATGTAGCAATCAGATTTATAAAATTATAAATATCTTTACATTAAAAAGAAAAATAACAATTTGTCTATTAGAAATATAAATTAATTAAATTTATTTTGGGGCTATTTTATGGAGTATAGAAAAAAAAGTATTTATTATACATAACAATAAATAATAAACCTTTCCGGTGGCACTATTACTGCTTCTACTCTTCTTTCTGCTTTTGGTGGCACGGGCGATTTGTAAGCCGATTTAGCTGGTTTCTTTTGGCTATCATTAAAATGAAGTACACTTTTTATTGAAAGAAAAAAAATTAAATAAAATAAATAATAATAAAAAAACATTCTAATAACCTGCAAGAAGTTCCGTCAAACGTTCGCCACGTCTTTGACTGTGATTTTGGTGGGCTGTCAAAAATTTTAAAATTAACATTTGTCCAAAAACGTAACCCATAATGCTAATTAAATAAAAAAATAAGTAAGTACATCTTCATCTTATATCAATAAACTTACCTACTCAAAATAATAGTTTTAGATTAAATTCATAAAAACTATGTCTGTAGACAAAATATCAGTGCCTTCTAATTTGTTAGTTTAATTAAAATTAAATAATTTAGCATTAGAGGTTGTTAAAAGACGGCATTAAAATTATAAAGTCATATTAACCAGCTTGTTTGGCAGCTTGGACATGGAGGTCTGTAAATGGTAAATTAGAATTAGATTTCTTATCTCTTTACAAGATTAATACTAATCAAAATATTTACATTTAGGTACTCTACTTCAAGATCTCCCATTGGCTACAGAGACTAGATCATATACATTTAGTTTTTATATTAAGTTATTGCATATTTGGCACAAAAATGGTTATATTTTTCGATTACCTACATATTGTTTTGGTGTTCCATGGTTAAATAAACTATAAATAAAGAAAACTAATTTGATATTTGATAAATGCATATTTGCTGTAATATTTTGGCCATTCCATGTTAAATATTATCCGATTTCAATGCATAACTATGTTTTATTTCTAATATACCCCACTATCAATTTACAATATGATGAAAAATGTTATGATTCATTATAGTACATGAAATATCTATCATATCTTACTAGATATACAACTTATACTACAAACATGTTAATATTACCAATGCTTAAAATTACAATGAAGTCTTGGAGATAATCAGTACTACAATATTAGATTTAAGTTAGTAGTCTTTTGAATGTTATTAATATTTGACACATACATGAAACATATTTTCTAACTATGGCTATATATCATAATAACTAATAACAAGAAAATAAAAAAGAACAACTAATTAAGGTAACCTGCTCTTAGGAGGTGTACATTTTTTACAACTGAAATCATAAAATAATCACTTGAATGCACATACACATAGTAATTAGAATTATAAATTATTTAATATACAAATGAACTTACCAATTTTGTGGTACATCTTTTTTCCTCTCATTAGCCGGTATGGTACCAATTTTGAATTTTTTTAACAATTCTCTGAAATCGAAAAGAAAATCAAACATCAGATCCTGATACAGTGCCAACTTTGAATTTTTTTAACAATTCTCTGAAATTGAAAACAAAAGAAAATATTAGCCAATAAAAATTTTGCAACAACCAATAGATATAAGGCCTACTTAAATCTTGATATTTAATAGATATCTATTACATATGATCTCAGATCAACAGATCTGTTGATCTGAGCATAAGATATAATAAATAAATATAATGGATTTTTTTACATATAAACAAAATATGCACCTGGCATCTTCACTGTGCCCCACATCTTCAAATTGTTGAGTTCCATCTTTGCCACCAACTTCTAACAAAGTATCTTCACCTCCAGGATGCTAAAAAAAAACAACAATAAAACTAAACAAAAGTTTGACAACACCAAAATATGATTCAAGAAAACATAAGTACTTTATCCTTTCTAATAAACAAGTTTTGAAACTTCATTGACATACTTCTACCTACTATGCACAATAAGATTATTTATTTTGTTTAAATATATCATTTTGTAACAAATCTACTAATCTAACACTTTTTAATATAAAATAACTGCCTTTTATGTTAAAAAGTGTTGAATTAGATTTCTAGAATACCTACACCTTGACTTTTCAAACTATTATAATGTTAAAAGTTGACAGTTAGCCTATAAATTGTTATTATTAAAATAGAATATTCTCTAGACTAACGCACCAATTCCCTAGTTCCAAACTAAGCTTATACTTGTACTATGGATACCAGATGAACGGATAGACATACATAAATACGTTTTTAGACATCCATGACTCGAGTACAAATGTCCATGTTAATCACACTAAACATTTGCCCCTAGTAGGATTCGAACCCGTGACCCTCGGTTTCGTGGCCAGGATCTCTGGCCACTCGACCAACGGGCCAGTGACAGTCCATTATATTATTTGCACACATTGTAACAGACCACGATCTATTACCTCCTCCAGAAACGGTGTCACGTCGTAAACGTCATTGTGAATCACAATCCACAAGCTTTTTTTGCTTTTATGCTTTTTTACTTCGGTGAAACTAATATCAGGAGTCATGTTTAACTAGATTTAAGTTTAAATTAGCAATTTAAATTTTCATGTAAAATTACATTCACTCGCTCACCAGAATTTTTTTGGAACGTCAAATTCACGTCAATTGTGACAAATGTCAAGATCATATGCTTTCTGCCTATTTTTAACATAAGTGTTGGAAAGCGTCACTAGTTATTATTTATACTATTCTTTCTAATCAATGGATATTTTTGATATTTTTTAAATTAATCTACGAACGAAGTAAAAAAGAATAATAAAGGATTGAACATAAATGTGTTCTTGCCAGATTCTTCTCGGTAGATGCAACATTCCGAACCGGTGGTAGAATCATATTTCTTTAATTGTACTTGTAAATTTTTATGTGTTTCTTCACATACCTACATAATTTTATTACAAGTCAAGTCAAGTCAAAATATTCTTTTATAGGTTTTAAAGGAAATATTCCACCTAACCCAGCCCATGGGACAATCCCATGTTGGTATGGGACTTGAAAATAATGTGTCAACTGTGGTTCTTGCCTAGCATGTCATAAAAGGTAAATAAATAATAGTATGTCGGGTTTTAGGTATTATTTCACAATTTTCCATCTAACCCTGTTTAATTTTTGGCTGAATGTAGATAAACGGGCCTGCTGCCCCTTTGACTCTGTCTACCCCTTTGGAGATTATGGGCATGACGATGTGTATGCACTTAGTGTATTTATCATTCTATAAAAATGGGACATAAACAAATTCTCAATCAGAATAAAAACACGGAAGTAAATTCGAAACTGAATTCAAAATTACTTTATTTCTCAAGTTTCCAAATGTTTAAAGCATTATGAATCTACCACCGGTCACAGCAATCTTTTCATGTAATATCGATACTCAAGAACATCCGACATACCTATCTGTCAATGTCAAAAATGTCAAATCAACATTCCAAATTCCAACATTAGTAACAAACATGTTCTTAAAATTGTAAACATAACCTAAAAAGTAACACACTTTTTAAAGATACCTATACCCTGGTTATGCAAATTTACATGGCAGATGAAAAGGATTTTAACGACGTACTCGACGACATTTTCCTTAGCGAGAACACAGCGCACTCTGAAAGTTATGAGGAGGGATACAAGGCTGGCACTGAGGCTGGGAATCCTGAAGGCTACCACTTGGGATACCACAGGGGCGCTGAACTTGGCCGAGAACTTGGTAATAGCAACGTATTTTAGCGATATAATTTACTAAAATGTGTATGAAAATTATTGAACTTACGAAATCTTTGAAAACTACGTTCTAAATATTCTTATTGGATTTCAAATATACAATGCTAATAAATTTTCTAAAACTTAAAATTACTTTAACATGGATAAAAGCCTTGCCGCATAAATTTGTTATTTACTATACATATAGTTATTTTTTATTCAAATATAAATTAAAATAAATGTAAGTATAATTTATTTCAGGCTATTATTTAGGTGTTGTCACCCGCCATATTGAATTAGACAACAAAACATCTGACACAAAATATTCTGAAAAGATCACAAGTCAACTTGCAAAGGTTAAAAGTCTGATAGATGACTTCCCTCGGACCAACTCTGAAGAAAATGACATATTGAGCCTGGCTGAGAACATAAGGGCGCAATATAAGAAAGCCTGTGCTTTGTTGAAGATATCCTCAGCTAATCCTTATGATGCAGACATATCCTTCTGAAGGTATCTTGAATAAGGCCATTATTATTTTATTTTTTGTATTGTTCTACTGATAGGCCAATTTTCTTCCACAGCACTCGGTTGGTTGGCAGCTTCTGCCAAACTTGGGCATTGAAGTCTTAATCATGCCATCTTTATATAAAATTATGACCATTTTAAGTTATTATTATTATATGCCTGGACCTAAAAAGAAAACCACACTACCAAACTAAGAGTCACCTTTTTCTTTTTTAAAATAGGTTGAAAATTTTAAATTGTGCACAAAACATACTGACACATTAAACACAATCCTATTAATAATAATATCTAAGAGCTTCTCAACAATCCACAATCCAGTGAGATTTAGAAGTCTTTGCTTAAAAGCACTAATATTTGAATCTGTTTTCATTGTAAATTTCTTATTGCAGATGATGCAAATGTTGCTATGTTGAAAATCCGCCAACGCCTCGATTCCATCATCACCTTCCTAAATCCTCTACTTCCCCTTGCCAACTGTCACATGGTGGAGTTCTTCACCCAGAACCATTGGGAGAAACTCATTCCTGGCAGCTTGAAGAATGCTCTTGACAGTTTAGACTTCAATGAAGCTGTGGATACATTTTGGAAGCTTGCAGAAAGATGTGAGCCTAATGGTTAGTATTGTTGGTGTAGGTAGACTATACCTGAGCTTTAATTCCAATTTTGTATATTGTACTACATGACATCACTCGTAATCCACTAAGGCAGGGGTGGCGAACCTGTTTAAAAAAAGTGTCAAAGTTTCTAAAATTACACTATAAATTATTCTTTAAATGCCTGTTGAGTGGTTGACGTAAATGTTATTGTCAATCATCTTTAAAACATTTGTAAATTGAAATGGAAATCTGTACACATTATTTTGTGTTATGTGCCACCTATGGCACGCATGCTAATGGTTCACCATTCCAGCCCTAAGGGTAAGTCTGGGTCAAAGGGGCAGGAAGCCCTTTTGGAATTATAAATATTATAAAAATAATATATTTAAAGGATATTATAAATATTTATTCCAGATGATTCTGAGCTCAACAAGTGGATTTACAAAACTAGATCAAGCTGCATAAGTATTAACAACGAATATTGCTTAACTACCGAAGAACTGCAAGAACGCATCAAGAACTGGGGTGGACAGGTGCAGCCTGAGATCAAAATCAAGGAATTCATGAATAGCAAGAAAAGCTATGAGGTAGTTACCTGAAATCAAAATAGCTTTACGTTCTGCTACCTATTTTAACTGTGATCCTAAATGCAGCCTATTTCCCTATTCTAGAATAATTGCTATCATAAATCCTTATTTTTTTCAAATCCATATGAACCATTAAATATGTGCAGCCCTTAATTAGTGTGCAAACGGCAGCAGCGACAAGTGGATTGCTCAGCTACTCTATTCTCACAATCCTGGAGTAACGCAACTATAGCATCCAAGCTTAGGCATATATGTATCTGGTCATGAAATGGTGTATTATAAATTGATAGCAAATTAATGAATCAAAAGTTTTGAAATACATACAACATCACGTCTGTTATCCCCAAGTGGCTTGACGTCGCCTACACAATCACATACCTATAACCTGATAAACCATTAGTCGCCTTTTACGACATGGTAAGTAGTGAACACAATTGGATTTGGCGCATTATTTTTAAACATATCATCATATTTGTTTCCCAGACCAACATAGGACAAAGTATACTATACTTATCTTAATAGAATATATTAAATTTACAAAATACATTTTTAAAAGTATATCACATAACAAAAGTTAAAAATATTTTGTATTGTAAAAATAATAAGTAAGTTCCTAAACAAATGTTGCAGTTCATGTTTAGTAATTTTAAGTGATTTTTCGTTTATCCTTCACACCATAAATGACAAAGTTTGGTGGTGCGTCTCCCAGGTGC